>JAGDQP010037275.1:0-18692 GCA_022664845.1 Lepisma saccharinum | reverse complement strand
CTGGGCGATTGCTGCCTTCAGACGGTCCAATTGTTGACAGTATAGTTTCGAGTTAAGGGTTTGGCTGTAGGGGAGCAGCTCATAGTAGATAATTCCCTGCCAATCCCACCAAACACACAGCAAAACCTTCCTGGCCGTCAATCCTGGCTTGGGCACCGTTTGCGCCGGCGCACCGCGCTTCGACCACGACCATTTTCGCGTGACGTTGTCGTATATGATCCACTTTTCATCACCAGTCACCAACCGCTTCAGAAATGGGTCGCTTTTGTTGCGATTCGCAGATGGAAATTCGGTCCATGAGTTTTTTTGCGTTAACTCGTGTGGCACCCATACATCAAGCTTCTTTTTGTATCCAGCCTGATGCAAATGGTTCCACACGGTTTTTTGTGCAATGTTTAGCTCTTGGGCAATCGAAACAGTGCTTACATGACGGTCGGACGCGACAATGTCCATGATTTTATCGACATGTTCGACACGTGGCCTTCCAGTGCGTGGTACATCTTTGACGTCAAAATTACCGGCACGGAATCGACGAAACCAAAATTGCGCGTGATTGGCTGTTACAGTATCAGGACCATAAACACTATTCACATTTGCAGCCGCCTGGCTTGCGTTTTCGCCTTTATCGAAGAAAAACTGTAAAATATAGCGTATTTTCTGTTTGCTAGTGTCCATTTTGACGCGCGCTCACACAACACTGAGTCAACTCATCACAACTATCTGAATAGTGTTTGTAGTACGCAATCTCATCGTTTGAACGCCATCTCGTTGAACCCGATCGGACTTATACAACGCGAGATACAGATCACTGAAGCCATCTATTGGCAAAATAATGGATTACTTTTTACTACACCAGATATATAAAACATTACCTCTCACTTCTTTCTGTTCATCATCCCTCGCTTGTATCCCTTGGCTTCTGGAGTCACCACATTAGTCTTACTTGTTCCATCCTTGATAAATCTATTCAGTATACCAGGTGCGTAAATATGAAACCGGAATTTATGTACAGAGAAGACACAGTGATTGGATGATAATACTAAGAACTATTTTATTCGAAGTATTTGCCATCGCTAGCGATACATTTCTGCCATCGTTCCGGCAATGTGGGGATGCCAGACCAAAAAAACTGTGCCTCTTGTGCTGCAAACCAGTCATCAAGCCATTTTCCTAAGATGTGAAGCGCTGGTCAGCAAGTGCGTGTCCCATGGATGCAAATAAGTGAAAATCGGAAGGCGCCAAGTCTGGTGAGTAAGCCGCATGCGGAAGGATTTCTCAGCAAAACGTCGCAATCGTTTCCTTGACCGGTTTTGCTCTGTGGGAGGGTTCATTATCGTGAAGCACAATCACTTTATGTTGTCTTTGGTCATATTCTAGTCTTTTTTCACGCAAAGCTTGATGCAAATCGAATCATTTGTTGTCGGTAACGTTGGGTATTAACGGTTTCGCCAGGTTTCAGCAGTTCATAATAGATCACTCCCTTCTGATCCCACCAAACACAAAGCATTGTCTTCCGTCCTTAGCGATTTGGTCTTGCAGTCGATATCGCTGGTTCTCCTGGAGTTACCCATGATCTTTTACGCTTAGGATTCTCGAAATAGATCCCCTTTTCGTCTCCAGTCACAATTTGATGGAGAAATTATTTCCTTTTGTACCTGGCGAGCAGAATTTCGCAAGTGGTTTTTCGGTTTTCCTGATGTCGTTCAGTCAATGTATGTGTAACCCATTTTCCCACATCCTGAATCTTGCCCATGGCTTTTAAACGTATGGAAACTGCTTCTCGTGTCACATTTCATTGATCCGCGAGTTGTTGTTGCGTTTGAGCGTCATCCTCATCCAACAAAGCTTGCAATTCGCTGTCTGCAAACTTTTTCGGTGCTCTTCCACGTTCTTCGTTTCTTACGTCAAAATCGCCACTTTTAAATTTTGTAAACCACGCATAGCACTGTGACTTACCAAGAGCATGATCACCGTAAGCTTCGACAAGCATGTGATGCGATTCTGCAGCAGCTTTCTTCAAATGGTAACAAAACATCAATGCTATCCGCACATCGTAGTTTGTAGGTACAAATTGCGCCATGTTCAACGCTATTAAACACTACACTATGACACGAAACTTGTCTGGTTGTGAGTTGCAAATCGTTATAAGCAGTCAAAACAAGGAAGTGGCGCCAAGGACGCAGTTTTACGGTAACCACAGTGACAGCTAACGCCGTCTATGCACAAATTCCGGTTTCATATTTACACACCTGATAGTATGCTGGGGTTTACTCCATATATCGAAAAGTCAAACTTCTACATTGCTTTTGAAAACATAAGTCAAATCTCCTATTGCTCAAGACCTGCACACAAAATATCTGCTCAAATTGACTGTATACATTGTGCACATTTCTCAAAAGTATTATTCTAGTGAAAATATAGCAATGTATTAATATACTGATCCACATCCTCTTGATATATCCTTTTCCTCTTCTCAACATTTTTTCCGATCCAGTGGAACCAAAAGTATTTCACCGTAGTAATCTAACCGAAACAGGCAAATTAATTAAATAAATAAACGAAACGAAAGTAAATGGTATACGCATCTTAGCATAAGGTATACCCTAATGTGTAAGCTTAATCTGAGGGTATACGTAGACATTTTAAACGGAAGTTGAGTGAACAACACGTCACTACTGGCTTGTTACGTAACACGTGAACTGCCAATACAACTTCAGAAACACGTTTTGCCAGGTCGCTTCGGTGGCCTCGTGGTTAAGGCGTCGGCTTCTTGAACGAAAGAGCCCCGGGTTCTAGTCCCGGCAGGGTTTACACTGTTTTCTTTTAAAATATATTTTCATATGTTTATATTTATTATTAATAATTGTTTTCTAGTATTTTTCGTAGATTATCTTAATTTAGTGATCATACGAACGTGGAGGGTAGGTAAGGTTAGGTGTGGTAATTTATCTTTACACTCTTTGTTCTCATATACGTCACAGTTCTTGACGCAACTTCCGTTCAAAATTCCGACCGTGATACGCTTGTGGGTATACGGCGTAACTCGCTGACAATCGCAAGTTTAATGGTTGATTTAACAACACATGTGTTATGGTCTTTGTAGCTATGTAGTCAGCTTGTCAGACTCTTATTCTTAAGGTCGTGGATTCGATTCCCTACCTGGATTTCAAATTATTTTCTTCAAGGAATTAAGCACTCTAAGTGATGTTTGCGATTGCTACTGAAAGAGATTGATCCCGTAAAGGGAGAAAAACACAAGACGGAGGGGAAGGGGGAGGGAGACGCAGACTGTGTATTCATAAGCGTTAAAGTTTCATTTATTTCCATGTCTTGCGTCATTTTTCTATCACTCTTTCCTTGTTTTCTCCTCTCTTTTTTCGCTCTTTCCCCATCTTCTTCCATTCTCTCTCTCTCTCTGTCTCAGTGTGTGTGTGTGTGAACAATGCATAGTGACGATTGCTGCGTGATGTCCATATTATTATTTTCCTTTTCTTTGCATTAATTCCTATCTCTTAGAACTTAACGTGAATGGCATTTCTGCCTACCTATCTCGTGGTTTTCTAAGTGATGCTTACTTACTAATTATTTCTTGCTCCAAATGGCGGAATATACTGGCATACCATGTTTTGGCGCATATTTGTACTGTCATGTTGGTTGTATAACTATTAGGCGTACAGTGAAACAATTTTCATGAGGAAAATCGCTTCTACTTCTTATATATCTAACCTCCATTTACTTTTGTAAGAGGCTGTACCATACATATAGCTGCTAGTGTGTTTACAAACGAAATGTCAATTCAACGTATAAGTTTAACAGTAAAGAGTTTTTTCTTAGCCCTGAAAATTACCGTAAATAGAATATGTACCTTTTTCAACTCACTGATTCAATTCACACGGATCTAAGGAATCTAAACAAAGCATAACAGTAAAGTTGTACTCGAACATGGGTGTGTTCGCATTGGAAGTGAGAGCGTTGACCAATGTAAGCGGAATTTCCACAGGTAGCACATCCACGTCGGCCGATATAGGTATATTAGATTTTACAACATCGATCGATATCGTTCAATGAAATGGGCCCCATATTGGATGGCAAGCATCTTTGCCAATATAGGTCAACGATATAGATCGACATCGAGCATCGACATCGATCATCGACATTGCTCAATTTTGAGTATCGACATCGCTCAATATCGGTCATTGACATTGTGAACATAATGTAATTCTGATTTTCTTTTGGTACTATTTTTAAAAGGAATTCCATTTTTATATAGAACCACCAACATAGACAAACCAACAAGAAATATTAAAACACGTTTGAAACTGTAAAAAAAAATGTTTATGTAAAGAATACTAATTTTCTGTAGCTAAAGTTACATCACTTCGCTGTGCTAATGGATTATAAAATTTGTCGACCACTTCTAGTTTGTAAAATAATGTTATTTTTTAGATTGCGTTCATGCTAAAATTTGTAGTTCCGTTCAATTGTAAGCATTTCACGTCTCTTCCGCTTTTATTTTTTATTTTTACATGTTTTTTTTGCCAAGAACTTTAGAGTACAATAATCATGATTACAATGAAACAGCTTCAATTGAAGGAAATGATGTAAAACAAATGCAAATAAATATAACATTAACTTATCCTCCTACTAAAGGGAGCCTTTCTTAACAATCACATGGCCTTGAGAAGATACGCTACTTTCTACAGTACAAACGAAACAAAAGTGTAAAATGTCCCTCGGTTCTGGCGGTGTACGATAACCAGCGTAATAAATATTACTATAAATCTTATTGGTTTGTCTATGTACTTACAGTGATCAAAGACTCCTTGGGAAAAACACAATCAGCTTTAACACTTTATTTGTCTGTGTCCCCGTGGAAGAACAGGTTATTTCTGTACTTTAATCTGTTTCGATAAACAACTCCTTTGTCACCAAACAAAGCTGGCCGCGTGTTGATTACAACATGAACTTTTATATTTTATCACCAGAGGGATATAGCGTCGCTTGAATAAACATCGGTTTGCTCATATGGACCGACTTGGATCAATATAGATATCGTTTAACGACATGTATCGATGTGCTTCCATGACGAGTGTTCTATTTTTTAATTTTAATTTTATTCATTATGATCAAAATGTTTTGTAAAAAACTATTTATTCTTCGCACAATACTTACTGTAGTTTTAGAATTTAGTTAAATTAGTGATACCGATAATCGATGTCGATCCCACATCGATCGACGTTGGCTCAAGCGGGTCGCTCTCCCGCCCGCATTAATGATGTGGGGCGATATGGGTCCCATGAGCGGCCAACGTTGGGGCCACATACTTCTCAAATACTTGAAGATAGAGAGTTTTTTTCCTTCTCTGACGGCATTCTTGTTCAAATCCTTTGGCTTTCTTTGTATTTATTTTCATTCCATGTTCTTTGTAGCGTTTAATACAATACCCAAATAATATAATAGTATGCAAGACTTGTATATATGTAATCAATGCAATCTATCAGTCTCTAGTCCAGCACCTCTGAAACGCTCCTGCAGTAATAATTGTAGGAAATTCTTTATGCTATCAGCTCTGTTTGGACCAAATTATATTGTATGTTCCCCACGACCACTTGTCAAGTCAATTGTGTTTCCTCGACTGCTCTTGACTTACTCTCGCGGCTAAAGAGGCTTATTTGGAGTCCTCTTCTACTCCCGTTTCTTTGCATGTTGAAAACACAAATTGCCGGGACACCGAGACTTTAAGAAAACTGCCATTTGTTTTGCAGTGCAAGCGAGTCGACTACTTGAGCCAGTTTGAAGCACAAGCAGTTAACGAACGAGGAGGGGAAACTAAAACTTTATTTCCTTCTCTCTCTCTCTCTCTCTCTCTGTAAATAAATCACTGGATGTTTTTCTCTGATGGTGGTACTCGTAGTGCTTGCAGTTGTTCTTGTTGTTGGGGGAGGGGGTAAATTTCTTAACAATGTTAGCCAATTACCGAAAGCACCAAACACAGAAACAAATTTAAAACTATCTTCAATGTGATATATATATACAAACTCACGTTATTTATGAAAAAATGGGAGCTGATAAGAGCAAATATTATACTGCAGACTGATGAGTGTCTGGCAAATAAAACCCTGGTTATCACGTCAAACCCACGAGTATCTAATAACAAGGATTATGAACAGCTGAAGAAAAATCTAAATTCGTTGTCTACTTTCCATTACTCAATACTCGATTTCAATATTTTTAGTCACATTTTGGGCTAAACTAACAAAGTATCCCTTCAGTAGCCGAGGAAATAATTTCTACATATACGAGGGTCGTTTCATATCTTCATGGTCTAGGCGTTCATAGCTTGTAGTGGACATTCAGTTTTTTTCGGATGCGGGGTTCGCTCTTACTTTTCATCCGTCTGTAACGTAGACTAGCACCTAAATTAACCCAGATAGAAAGCTTTCATCAGATGTATAGAACGTTGCATAACAAGAAAGATTTCCCTCATCACATGCTCACGTCTAAACCACAACCATATCTGCAATCTTCTGAAACTTCTTATCCAAACGTTTCCACTTCTTTCTTAAACCTCCTCTTCCATTCTCTTTCAACTCTTCCTTCCTTTCTCTCTCAGAGGGAAAAGATATGAATGACCACTGTTCGCTTTTTCCAACTGCTTTCAGAAAGTAGTAACACCGAAGAAAATTTCTTGCCGGAATCTTTCTGCTGGTTAATGTTTGGAAAACATCAAGTGGTAGAAGAGGTGGCTGCACTCCAATCCCCGATATCAATGTTTTAAAGAAAAGATCCCGTCTATAAGAATCCACCGCAACATTGATCTACACCGCCATTTTCAGTCTTTGAGACAACACCTCAATGAAAATAAATAGAGACAAACCGAGTTTGGTACTGCGTTCAGCGACCACGATTCATTGGCGTGTCTTTGATCTGGTAACAGCACAATGTTCCCTTATGATATTTTTATATCTTATGCGCTCCTCTGAAATTGGTTATAACCCACTGCTACCATCTTCGGGCTTGAGTAGTATCTCTGATACAGGGAAGACGTGTGATATTTCGCTGGTGAATGTGAAGTATTTTTGATGGGAAAAACAAGGAGGATAAAAACGGTGAGTAGGAGAACTTATTCCTAACGCCGGGTAGAACATTCTGGGGACGTGTGGAACCTACCTGATCTTTTTCGGAGAAGCTACACAACATTTAAAATCCCCTTGTTAATTAAACGGGACTAAGTTAAGAAATCTCTGTAAAGACAAGGCGTTGATCGAGAGTTCCGGTGACCTTGAGATGATGCCTGTTGCTAAGCAGGTAGAGCGCATACACAACTTCTCGAAACCATTAGAGCGTGCCAGTTAATCTAAGTGTTCTTTAAACGATTCTTAAACGGTTGAAGATGGATGTCATGGTGCTGATATCTCCGGGGCTGTGAGGGATGGGTGCACGAGACTTTAGGAGATCATCAATCTTGCCTTGGGGGTCAGTGGTCACCCACTCCCACCCCAAAATATTTTTGGCATAGAATTTTGCCAGGAACATTTTAGACATAGTCCCCCGGGAGGCCATTGCCCCCACTCCCCACGTAAACTTTCTTCATAAGTTTTTGCATGGAATTTTCTGGAGGGGTTTCTACTCCAGGGGGTCGGACCCCATCCCTCCCAAAATCTTTTTGACATATCTATTTGTCAGGAAGATTTTGGACCTCCCACTCCACCTCACCCCCGATTTTTTGGAGGGTGCCCCCTCTCCCTTTTTTATTTTATTTACTTTTGCTCTCATTAGCCCACAGCGGTTGTGATCAGACAGATCATATCAGAAATCAACTGGCGATGTAAAATACCTCGAAAAACCCACCCCAATTCCCTAGGAACCAAGTTTTTCTAAACCTGATTATTAAAGTGAAAATCTCCTTCCCCCGTAAACCCCCCTCCAATATGACCAGCTCAGATTCTGAAGCCCAAACAGGATCTGAAAAGGCTAATAGCCTTGTCCGCCCCACCTCTAGCCAAGATGTGCAGCTCATATCTTGGAAATCCCCTGCCCCGGGCATGAAATGCCACCTGGGCTTTTGTACCCTGATCGGCGGCCCTGGGGACGCCCTAGCCTGACCTAGTAGTTGGCCAATCTTATAAACATTGTTACTAGTGATATAAACTTTAATATCAGGGTGTAACCGCGAGACGTGACAACCGCGTACCGAGAAATATTAGTCACAAGATGACAGATAAAGGAGCAAAAACGAAAACTGCAGCAGAGTACCTAAACTACACCAAGGCAGGTATGCTGGAGCTAGCAGAAGAGTACAGGAAGTATAAAAAACAACATAATGGAAGAAAAAGATATGGATCAAAACAACCCATACCTGATTAAATGGAAGGAAAAACTAAAGAAAAAGATATATAATGTGAAAAAACCAATACCAGCAAAGGAAGAAAGAGAACTCAATGAGAAAGTCATAGAAGAGTTTGAAAATGAATGGACAGAAACCCAAAAACAAGTAGAACAGGGGAAGCACCATCGATCATCATCACCGGCGCTTAGACAGATCAAAACAGAACCTGGGGAAATAATGGAAGAAGGAGGAGATGCAACACCCAACAAAGAAGGAGAGAAGAAGAGACCTAGAGAATCACCAGAAGAGGAAGCGTCCAAAAGACATAAATAATCTCAGAATTAAAAGTGAGAAACGCCTTCCTAGAGGGAAGGATTACAAAGCTAGAAAAGATCAAAAAGCAAGTTATTACGCGAAAACGAAAGACTGCGAGAAGAATCGTTTCAACTCAACAAAGTATACCGGTAGTTCGTGATGGCATATGGCCGAATAGCATTTAATCCAGTCGAAAAATTCCCTGCATGCTATGTCCACACTCGACAACTGTAGATATGCTGCGCATCGTGCAGCTCAACGCAGATCGTTCCAAGCTAGGCTGCAATGAGTTGAGGGCATTGTGCGATCATCAAAGTGTGGATGTGGCATGCATACAAGAACCCTATACAGACAAGGGGAAAATCTTGGGAATGCCGGCTAACGCTCGGATCGTGCTGCCGAAGGAAAAAATCCGATGGTGGCGACCATACTCTTCGGAAACAGCTGCAGGTACTGGTCTACACATAATGCAGTGATAAATGGACTAAATGTTTAGAAATTACAACCCAAAAAACAAATTCATAATAATTAACGTCTATTGTCAGTTCTCCCTTCCGACAGAGAATTTCATTCATAAATTAGAGGAAATAATAAGTAAATTCAACAAGATAAATATAATCATAACATGAGATGTAAATGCTAAGTCTCCGCTATGGCACAGCCCTGACACAGATGAGGAAGGTGAACTCCTTGAAGATTTTATAAACGAAAACAACCTACAAGTACCCAACAGAGATGGCATGCCACCGACTTTCAGAAGCTGGTCCGGGCCGGGGATGAACATCGACGTAACACTAGCAAGGGGTAAGATATTAAATGAAATAACAGACTGTGCTGTGATGGAAGATGAGACGTCAAGTGCACACAACGTCATCTGCTTCAAAATAGCAACAGTAACAACAATACCAGATAAATAGGAAAAGCCTGGATATAATCTATAAGATAAATTAGAATAAATTTAAAGCAAAATTAAATCTACTACAAATTGAACTTAACATTAATCTAAATGAAATAGCCACTAAAATTGAAATTGCTACCAAAGTTACAATAGAACAATCAGCGCCAAAGATTAAGAATAACAATAAAATAACACCCTTTTGGACTAAGAACTTAGAAAAACTAAAACGTCAAAATAAAACGGCAAGGAAGAGTTACCGGGCAGCAATAGACTACAACATAAGGCAACAAAAACTAGAAAAATATAGGGAAATCAAACAAAAATATGAAAAAGAAATAAGAGTACAGAAAAGAAAAACCTGGAACAGCTTTGTTGAGAAGAACCTGTGTCTAGACCCATTGGGCACACCGTACAAGATAGTCATGAACAAAATTAAAACAAAAAACATTCAAAACATATTAAAGAAAGATAACGGGAAATTTACGACAAACTGGACTGAAACAACAAATCTTTTACTAAATAAACTATTTCCCGATGATAAAGAGGAAGAAGATAACAACACCAACGAAGATACAAGAAACCAAGCAGCAAAATCGCCAACAAATAATAATAATAATGAAGACGAATTAAAAGTAAGACATAGAAATAGCAATCAAAAGCCTAAAAAACGGAAAAGCCCCGAGCCCAGACGGAATAAAAAAATGAAATATACATAAAATATAAAATAAATTTGGACACCACACCTAGCAAGGCTGTTCCAGGAATACTTAAAGTACTTTTCGAAATTCATGAAAAGTACCAAAGTTAATAATACTATTAAAAGGGAATGACAAAGATAAGACCGACCCAAAGTCGTACCGGCCAATCTGTCTACTCAATGTAATTAGTAAAATGTTCAATAAATAATCTTAAATAAAATTAATGAAATAAGAGTAAATTTAGAAGGATACCAGTTGCAATACGGGTTCAGAAAAGGCAAATCCACTGAAGATGCTATAAATAAACTATAAACCAAAATTGATAACCTAAAAGCAGAGGAACGCCGATACGTACTAACAATATTTTTTTACATTAAAGGCGCATTCGACAACCTATGGTGGCCAGCACTAATGGAACAACTAAAACTACTTAATATTCATCCTCATCTCTGGAAGCTAATTTAAAATTATTTTAATAATGGGAAAATAGAAGCAAACGATGCTGATAACGTTGCGACTTAAATACCAACGTGGGGATACCCGTAGGGATCGCTCCTAGGACCGGTGTTCTGGGACATAGTCTTTCAGCTATACTTGGAATAACTAAACAACAAAACGGAGACGGAGTGCGTGATTGGATACGCCGACGATCTGGTGGTGCAACAGCAGGAACGAACTACAAATTAAAGGAAACATCATAACAACAGCTCTCACGTCATGGTGTAATAATAATAAGCTACAAACATCCGCAGAAAAAAAAAACGAAATACGTCTTATTTAAAGGGAAACTAGATAGATCCAAAAAATCGATAATAAAAGTTAATGATAAAACAATAAAAAAAAATTCCTGGGTGTCACACTGGATGAAAAACTAAACTTTAGGCAATATGTAACAAACGCAAAAAAATAGAACAATCAAAATTAGGCATAAAGTAATAAACATAGCTATTAAGGAACTAAAAATCCCCATAAAACTAATTAAAACTTACCATGATGTAATTATAAGATCACTAATCGGATATGGATCAAGTGTCTGATGTCATAGAATGAACGACATCAGACAAAAGCAAATCGTGGACAGAGTCCTAAGACAAATACTATTAAGGATGCTGAATGCCTACAGAACCACACAAGTAGAGGCATTACAAATAGCGGCAGCCACGCCTCCCATGCATCTCCAAATGAAACAGCTTGGTTCCATGTACGGGTTAAAAAAAAGATAATCCCAGCAAAATTAGACAGATACTAGTTATCCCGGCCAATAGTAAACAAGAAATAGTAGCTACAACCACCAATGCATGGCAGCAATTTTGGATGACGAGTGAGAAGCCGAGAGGCTAGGTATAAACATAGAAATAGAGGGTGGCCTGCTTCACTTTATGACAGGACATGGGCCCTACAGAAACAAAACTAAAACAACTTAACCTGGTTTAGGATAACCTCTGCCACTGCTGTGGCGTAGTCGCTACCACGGAGCATATCGTCCTGAGATGCAGAGAAACTGAGAACATTGCTCAAGAAGAAAGGCAGCTATTGGAGGGCAGGGATATCGCCGATGTTTTGCGAATACCAGAACAGGCGATTGTCTTCAGAGAGGTGACAAACAAAATGTCAGCATTTCACAGAGCCAAGTTTATTCGGGGTTGTGGTCGCGCGAGGTAGTGGAGGAACAGTTCAATAAATAAAACTATAAACTACGATAAGTTAAGTCAGAAGCGGACTCACAAAATTATAAACTGAAAGTAAACAAATAATGATAATTACAAATAAACTAACATTACACAAAGCAAACTTTAATAAATTAGAAGAAATAATTATATCAAAGCATATCGTGCGAACATACGCAAACGAAACGAATCGAAGCGAAACTAAGTTAAATAAAACAATATAACAAAATCTATCCAAAAACACTTAAAATAAAAACAATGAACAAAACTATACTAAAGGAATAACATGTGAGTGAAAACGAGTGACAGTGAGTGTGTGGACTACTGGAAGCCAGTAGTCAATTTCTAGTTGAGTGACCGGTTACTGGAATTCCAGCGATACGTGAACGCTCAATAAATACATTATGTTCCTATTATTCTTTACGTGTGGTGGAGCGATAAAACAATCATAATCTACAAACAAATAAAACCAAGAACAAAAAATCCAGGACAAACGTGTGAGTGTTGTGGAAACCAGAACAGTGCCACGAATATTCCTAAAAAAAACTTTTTGTAAGTGTTAATATGATTGTGATGAACAAAAACAAAAATTCCATGAACTGAAGTCACATTGCACAAGAGGAAAGCTACAAGAACATCTAGGTTAGGTTAGGTTTACGCCAAGGACAAAGTGAACATTGGTAACTTCGTCCCTTATTTTTCCAAAGAGTTTACGAAATACCCCAAATCTAGCAGATTTGATAATATGAACCGATCATTATGTTTTCCATCTTTCAAACGCAATGTTCTGATATGCAAAATTCATTAGACACGGATCCATCTTTCACCCTCCAACCATCAAAAGTCATTATGACTGATCTGATATGATTTGTTTACCCCTAATGATAAATTTATTTCCTTTTTCACAGACCACAAATGTCGCGAGTATGATAAAAATCCAGAAAACAAGGGGCATTGTGTGCTCACGACACTAAACGCGTGCACAAAGGAACTCTATATCGGTTCACATGGTGCTAGACGAAAACTAGTATGCATGAAACTTTATGACAGGATTTAACTACATGAGATCGTTTTCAAGACTTACGTTTCCAATATGAAGATACTCTGTGAATCATATAATTTACATTTTCCATACAAAATAACTTAGTCTGAATCTTCTGATTTAAGAGTGAGAAGTGCTTGGCCACATCGGCCGGCAAATTAACGTGGATTCTCACACATTTTTAGTCAAATCATGGTTTCATTCCGTTCTTTCGCTAAAATCACTTAATAGCGCCATCAATATAATGCATCTCAAATTGAGGGAAAATTTTGAACGCTGTTCGTGGTATTTTCTTCTTATAAATAAGGATAATTATAATTCAAATTGCCATAAGAAAATAATCAATCTTACAAGCAAACATACTGATGGGGCAAAAAAGAGTTATTTGTTTTTCTTCCGTCATCATTAGAACGTCAAATTATGTGCACATGCAAATTTTGGCCACTCGAGCGCCATTACTTGTGGAGACATAGATGATATAAAAGTCCAATTCTGTCTGTGGGAAGTGATAAAAGAGTGTTGAAATAAATGGAACCAAATACACAGTAATGGGTACTGGGTAGAAAAGATGCTACCTGTTGGAGGGTATGTTTATCATGGCCGCAATTGAATCTTGATTGGTTTTCTTAAATTGGAAAAGGAGTCATGTAATATATCATTCTGGGCTAGAATTTCGGGAGAAATACGTTTCTGAAGTCAGTTTTGCCATAAATGGATTATTGTGAGAGATAAGGGTATACGCTTCTTCTATGCGGGTAATGATACAATAGCCTGAAAACATCCATTTTGTTTTGAAATAATGGGATTAATGAAACCTAAATGAACACAAATACATATCGGTAGCGCGCTAAACTCCAGAACAATTTTTATTCATCTGGTTTTCATTTCTTCCGTTATTTCAAAACCAAATGGGTGTTTTCCTGCTATTGCATCATTACCCACATAGAAGAGGAAATATTCTTATGTCTCACAATACATGTACAGCAAAACTTACGTCAGAAACGTATTTCTCGTAAAATTCTAGCCCAGAATGACATATTACACGACCCACTTTCCAATTAAAAAATCAATGAATTCAATATGGCGGACTTCAAGATGGCGGCCATGGAGAACATGTCCTCCATAGACAAAATTTGACTTTTATATCATTGATATGTCCCAAAGCAATGGCGCTCAAGTTGCCAAAATTTGCATGTGCACATAATTTACATTTTAATGGTGATACAAAAATATATTATTCTTTTGTGCCCCATCAGTATGTTTGCTTGTTAGAGGAAAATATCCTCTAAATTACTTTAAGGAAAAGAGGTAAAAGTTTCTGATCTTTCTGAGAATGGAGGACTATCTTTGTATTCTTGCGCTACTCTGCTATTTTTCGCTGTTTACAAAGACATTCATTACACAGTCGATGAGAAATTATAGCCTTAATCATTGAATCGACAGAAAGCGGAGATTCTGATTTTCTCGTTTTCACATACTTCGCTACTTAACTGCCAGATGACACCACGGTCACTTCGCAACCCCTCTTCCTTTATAGCAGAAGCGGGTCTGATTTGAAGTAATGATTTTGTTTTTCTGTATATTGTCATATTATTGTCTCTGTTAATGTATTTGTTTATTTTTATCTTATTTTGTATTGATTGTTTACTGTTTGACCACTCAGTGTAAAATGGGCATTAGTGCTCTATCTGGGTTCTTGTCAATAAATTAATAGTCTTTAAAATACGAGTACAAAGGATTAATTGTGCAAAGTTTTAAAACTTACAAATGTTTGTCCTAATGTACACTATTCAACAAAATTTAATCGTACAACGAATGTAAAAGTCTTATAAACATGAAACTATGCAATTGATCCAAAAATCAAGGATATTCTTCTGTCTTCTGCTTTTATTTACGCAAGGCCATTCCAGTTGTCCTGGCGTGTTGGTGACTTTTTGGAGAAGATACGACAAGGAAAGGAAATGAAACAAAAGAAGAAGAAAAAAAGAAGTGTACAATGCAGAATATTCTGTGCTTTTCCAACTTGACTCCTTTAACTCGACGTCGCGTTTTCTGCTGGCGGGAGAGTCGTTGGCTGGCGGGTGGGGGTGCTGGTGGAACGATACTAGAGAGGAAGGGGATGTTACGAAGTAAATGCAATTTTAACCAGTGGCACCACGAGACTAATAAATCAGATAGCTAAGCCGGGTCCTTTCAAGACCACAATTCATCTCTCGACGTTGGCCCTGTTGAGGATGAAGGAGTTAGGAAGGGGAGGACGGGGGGACATGGGAGGAAAAGAAACATGGGTTTTGTTTCGTTCCGACAAGAAAGAGGCAAGAGGCAGGAAACCTGAAACGCCAGGGTAAAAGTGGAAAGAAAACTCAGAAAATCTGGCAGCGCCTATGAATGATACAACGACTTCTCCCCACCGTTGGCTGTTTGGATCTATATTGTATTCAGATATCATAGCCCATCGGGCTTTTAGAATCTAGTTGAAGCGGATTTTCTCTTTCATTTGTTTTCAGGGATTTTTGCAGTCACTTAACGTTTTTCCCTTTTCTTTTACTTTTTTCTTCTTCCGTTGTTGCCTCCTTCATTTTTCTTCTGTTTTTTTAATGGATAAACCACGTATACGAGACACGTTAGATGACAGATAAATATTATTCTGCTCCAACGCGAAATGATAAAGAATTGATTTGAAATCTGTGAGCAGCTCCACAAGAGGCATAAGAAAAGAAGAGAGCAAAAAAGGGAAACAGATAAGGAAGTGGCATTTTGAACATTGAAACAAGTTTACATTGTTGTAAATATGGTTACATCACTGAACATCTGTTTCTGTCTTCCCCTATCGCTGAAGCTAAAATGGAAATTGACTGTGTGAAGGAGTTTTATATAAATGGAATTTGTTCCTTCGTTTACGTACAAACGATCATCACGCACACAAGAATACATTTTTCTTTACCACATATTTCACGTTTTTTTTTCTTCAGAATATCTTGATTTTTATAGTTGAAAACAACGCTAGTATCACTCATATTTCCCTGATATGATCTTCAACAAATTCCTCTGTACAAAGTTATTCAAATAAAATCGTATACATTGAATTTCTATGCACTCTGTATAATATGCTCTTTACGAATGAATGGAGGAGATAAAATTCTATTTGAGGCACTGGTGATCGTCACATGAGGGTCAGACTTGTGCAATACTAAACAGATTAGAACCAGAAGCTGAATCCCTTATTAGATGCTTTTATAGTTTATTAATTCTAACTGAACTCTTTATTTATTCATTAAGTATCCAATACTCATCAGTCATTTTACAACTGCATTAAACAATAATAACAAGCAAAGATAAATAACTTATAAAAGTTTTCATAAACAACACGAAAGGAAACGTAAGAAATCAAAAGTGTCTAAAAATATGCATTGTAATTACACGTGATATGTAATTCAGTGATTAATTTGAAAGGATAATCTATTACAAAATTGAAAAGACAATTTATAAAATAGTAAGATCTCTCTCTCTTTTTTTTTTAACGGGTTGTCGTGGGTGTAGAAGAGCAAACAAAAACTGTTTACACCTCTATTCCTCGTATATAAAATGAAAAATAACTGGGAGAGTAACTTGTCAGATCTGAGTTTTCTATTTACAATTTCTAAAAGGAACTTGGAATTAGCCACAGAAATATAACTTTTCTCTGCCGCCACAGACTCTCCCGCCAGCAGAAAACGCGACGTCGAGCTAAAGGATTCAAGTTGGAAAAGCACAGAATATTCTGCGTTGTACACTTTTTTTTCTTTTTAGTGTTTCCTTTCCCTTCCTTTCTTTCCTTTTCGTATCCATCGTATCGAGCTCTACGTAACGATACGATTTGAATGAGTAGCCAATTGAAATACATCTTACACGAAGAACACGTAATATGGGGTTCTTAAAACACGTCTTTCAATTGGTTACTCACCCAAATCGCAAGCAACGCAAGCTTTCATGAAACTCAGCACTAACTCAGTTTTATTTACGCTTGTTACCTCTGCGCGGCCCGATTTTTATTCACATCTTAATATTGAGTTATGCACGTACCGGACTGAGCACGTACGTACACAGTAGTACGTACATACTGAAATAATATTTCCGTCCTTTTTTTAATAATCTTTTTTTAGGGGGGGGGGGTCAAAGGTCTAAAAAGGCTGCACAGCAATAACAAGCGTAAAAACTGAGTTAGAATTGAAAATTTGATTATATTGGTTTGGGTGGACATCGACGATCGAAATTAACTACCTCTCCCACCGCTCCTTGTCTTCATGTATTAATTAAATTTTTAATAGTATCGATCAGTGCAGTATCTTTTAGATTAGGTCAATGGTCGTATCTTCTCCAAAAAGTCAGCAACACGCCAGGACAAGTGGAATGGCCTTGCGTAAATAAAGTAGAAGACAGAAGAATATACCGCTCGTTTTCAGGGTTTATTTTGCACATGCACTCGACATTTGTGGTCTGTGAAGAAGCAAAGAAAAATAGTACGCGTAGTAGGGGTGAGCAATTAATATTAGGTCAGCCAATGACTTTTGAGGGTTGGAGGGTGGAATACGGAGCCGTGAGTAATGAATTTCGCATATCAGGACATTGAGTTTCAAAGATGGAAAGAAAATGGACCATTCATCCTACCAAATCTGCTAGATTTGTAGATTTATTTAATTTGTACCTATTACAGGATATTAGTCGTATTACAATAAGCTTACATAAGTTCCATTACATGATATAAGATAGTAGAGTACAGATAATATTTAAAATTCAAAGCAAAGCGAAAAACGACAGAAAAAATAAAATAGTTATTTCCGTAATATACTTCAACATGTGATATTAGTCCTATAGACACAAATAAAACACAAATAAAAGCGCATGATACACATATATACTGCAAGAGAAACAGTGCATATAATAAGGAAATAAAGTGTTGGCACTGCAACTTAATTTACATTACATATAGTTGTGCAAGTTTTAATATTATATCGTAATATGCACATAGTTATTAATGATTCTTCTACTTGCTTATAACAGATTTAATAGTACTTACATACAGTGAGTAAGAGGACGAAAAATCTAATTCAGGATTGTTTTTTGACAAATTATTATAAGTTCCATACATTCTAATTAAAGGTGAGTAGTATACTAGGGCATTTCTCAGGATTTTACGGGGGGGTAGTAGCGGCTATGGCCTCCCCCCCTTAGGATTTTTATACACCATGTTTGAATTTGCGTCCTCTGTCATTTTTAGGAGTCTGTACAACATGCGGTAGAAGGAGGGTGTGGTAATACATGAAATTCATATGATTATAGACTGAATACCTTAAATGTTTAGTAATAACGATTTTTAACTGTGTTTAATTGCATCAATACGATAAATAATTAATGTTCAATAGGATACCACCTTTTTGTCCATACAGTGTATACTATATGCATTAGTTAATAGTATCAAACATGAAATACTCAATAATCAATTTCCTATCAAGTTTTCAGTCATTTGATGTACATATTGTCTTCAACATCTTATATTTTCATTGTTTTAATCATGCAATTACTTGTATTTAATTTTTATTTTATAATTCAGATAAATGTCAATTATTTTATGAACACCCTATAGCGACCACTCATTAGAAATTAATATTGTTGTCTTATCCTGTCGTAAGATGAATTCGATAACAAATCAAGAAGACATACGCTAGATATGTCGAAATCATCCGTCAGGATGACAGACACTAAG
>JAGDQP010037274.1:0-14706 GCA_022664845.1 Lepisma saccharinum | reverse complement strand
AAAGCTGAATTTTGGTCAGTTATTACATCATTACTAGAGGTGCATTTCCCCAAGAGTCCCCGCCCCTCCCCTTCTGCTTCCTCTCAATCCCCCGAAATACAAATTTACAGACTTTCAGAAATTGTATTGTATCTCCGTAACCAATAGATATAGCGATATGATTCTTTTTTTGTTATAATTCCTAGATAACAGGCTACAAAAATGGTTATCATGCGTGTTGCGCTATTGCTAGTAGTTTTGCCATAATGTAGATCCAAAGCGCAAAATAAGGATATTTTGCTTTCAATTTTTACACTTTTACGGTGTAGCTTGTTTTAAACTCACAATATCAAAAACCTGTTCGAAATAAAAGTTGTTGCCTGTTTCATAAGCTTTAAAATGATGTATATATCAATATGTTTCAATTACTGTGTTAGCCATTGAAGTAGCAATGACGCGCAACAGCGCGCGAACAATGCTTTTCCTTCTGTGTGTGCCCTATCCGCATTAGGCAGTTATGAGCTGTCGACGATTATAACAACCTGTCTTTGCTGTGCAGCTGTAAGTAAAATAGGTGATGAATTGGTAGTGTTTTTGACGGCCTTTGTTATGTTATATATTACGTGTCCAGATAACGTGCAGCTTGCAGCAAGGTTGTCAGGTACTTGCTTCGAGCTTGTTAAGCTTGATATTGTGTTGAACTCAATAAACAAGCATGAAATAAACTTGTTGGGAAAACAAGGCTTGGTAGCTATAACTAATTCAAGCTTGATATAACATATAACGATGCGAGGAATCTTGTCAGGCTTTAAATTTATTTGATTTTCTCGTTGCGCTTTCACTGTGGTCTCAGTGCACTGAAGTTTCATCACGTGCCATGCCTATTTCGACGTTGTCTAATCTTCGCCAATTATTAGAGATTCGTACGATCTGATTACTTGCGATCTGATGAACCAAGTATAAACAATACTTCGAATTCTAACTCGGGCGTGTGATTCCGTGGACTAGTGACTGGTCGGTGTGGTGTGCCAAAGGCCCTCGGTTCGATTTCTATCCAGAACAACTTATTATTTTTGTAAGAATTACAATTTATTTTCCTTTCTTGTCCTGGCAAGGATACCTCAACCTTGATTTCTGTAAACTAGAGTGCTTGATGCAACATTGTTTAAAGCTTTTGGCTTAAAGTGCTAAACGTGCATCAAGTCATCATCCCATTTGTCAAAGTAAGCTTGATTAACTTTTGAGTCAGGTCGATATTTTTATGTGGATAGTGAAATAAATGAAGCTACTATGAATTTTAAGCTATTTCTTTGTTCATGAAAGGGAAATAAAACCTCAGAGAATCTATTATGATAAGGTTAGTCATATTTCTATTAGTTGGAAATTAAATTTAGTTGGTAATTTTAATTTTTATTATAACTTACCTTTGATGATGTATTGCCAATTGAATGCTGTATGTTATATTTATGATCTTCTAACAGAGCGTGGTAATCGATTACCGTTGTAAAGAAACTATCAGGGTCTTGTGAAAATTTACGTAGCGGAATGAATGCATTAAACTTCACAAATTACTTATTTATTAGAAATACAATAAAAGAAGAATGGTTGGTTTTGATTTATTGTGTGCTCTTAGTGGGATATAACTTGGAACGTATTTAGATTATGCAGCGAGCGGATATTTACATCTGTGGTGTCAAACACATGCTGATGAAACCTTTCACTATTAATATTTGATAGTATTGCATTGATGAGAGAGGTCATGTATAACATAAGTTTCATGGTATGATGCGCAGACTCAAATGGACGGTAATTGATTGAATAGATATTTTGATCTTATAATCGGTGAAGGGTTTTAATACTAGACTTGTTTGCATGGGTGACAGGAATAATCTTGGTCTTACAGCTGTTATTATAGCATGGTTTATCACAATGCACTTCGCGTTAACTTTCTGTGATTCAGAAGCATTCTTCTTTGTCGTTACACTCGCCATAAAGACCTACAATGAGGTTTTGCCCATCAGACTTGTTACCAATGAAATCTGGGTATATATTTCAGTCGTAATCCATCCTCTGTTTGTCTTCTCGTATGATGTCGACTACATCTAATACTATCCTTAACCGTCCAGTAGGAGGATCAGTTTCCATGTCGTTGTATCACTGATTCATGATTTTAAGAACCGTGTCCAATAAGCAGAGTACATTTTTCCTTCCAGAAACATTTGAAACAATTATCCGATCCTTAAAATGTTCTTAAAAATGTTTGTCTGTATATGACAGCCATCCTCTGGACTAGATACAAGTGTAATAATATATTTTAATTAATTCAAAGTGTACTGGCATCGTCACTGTTTTGTATGTACTCACATAACATACAAAATGAATTCCTCTGTTTCTATTAAGTCAAGCCACGAGTTCTCCAATCGGTTTAATTCTTAAGAAATCTCTCGAACATTTTCCATGCCACTGTACTTCTGGTACCACAAGGTTATTTACAATAAGAAGCCTAGCTCTTACCCTTTCTACCTGCTCATCATTTCGTAAGTCACATAAGATTGTCTCCCATTTCTAAAGTAACAACCATGTGAAAACACTTCTTGTGCTCTCATTAAGTTTTAATAGTAAATTCTTTTCCATAAATGAAACAATTCCTTTTTAAATCGAATGTTGCTTCTGAGGTCGTTAAAAATGTTGAAGATGTTGAAAGATAAGATGGAATGAGATGAGATTTGCATGCACGCGCTGTGAACCCGAATAGTTCCTTCTTCTTCCAACTTTTCCTTGAGTGCATCTTTTGATTTCATGTCCATAATTCTCTTTTCACGACAATTTCTTTTTCAAGATATTTTCCACTAAGAGCACAATAAATCAGAATAAACCATTCTTATTCTATTGTATTTCTAATAAATAAGTGATTTGTTAAGTTTAATGCATTAATTCCGCTACGTAAATTTTCACAAGATGCTGAAATATTTTCTTTCAAATCATAACGTATTACTACGCTCTGACAAAAAAATAATAAATATAACATACAACATTCAATTGAAAATACCATATCTTCAAAGGTAAGTTTTACTAAAAACTGAAATTACCAACTAAAATGTAATTTCCAAATAATAGAAATATGACTAACCTTATCGTAATAAATTCTATGAGGTTCCATTTTCTCTTGCTGAGTACAGAAATAGCTTACAATTGATGTACCTACATTCTTTCTCTTTGTTTCACAATCCACATAGCAAGTTTAACGTGACATTACTTTGTTGCAAGCTTGTGTGCTATCTGGCACATTATATCACATGAAAAGACCGTCAAGAAACTACCAATTCATCACCTATTTTACTTTCCGCTACACAGCAAAAACATATGGTCATAATCGTCGACAGCTCACAACTGCTTAATGCGGATAGGGCACACATAGAACGAAAAGCATTGTTCGCGCGCTGTTGGGCGTCATTGCTACCTCAATAGCTAACCATATGTTCAACCATATTCGTATATACATCATTTTAAAGCTGATGAAACAGGTAACAACTTCCATTTCGAACAGGGGTTTGATACTGTGAGTTTAAAACAAGCTACACCATAAAAAGTGTAAATATTGAGAGCAAAATGTCCTTATTTTGAGCTTTGAATCTAAATTACGGCAAAACTACTAGCAATTGCGCAACACGCATGATAACCATTTTTGTAGCCTGTAATCTAGGAATTATAACAAAAAAAGAATCATATCTTAATGTCTATTGGTTACGGATATACAATACAATTTCTGAAAGTCTGTAAATTCGTATTTCGGGGAATTGGGGAAAAGCACAAAGGGGGGGGGGACTTTTGGGAAAATTCACCTCTAGTAATGATGTAACAACTGACCAAAATTCAGCTTTCTTCTAATTATTCCCGACATCAAACCTTTATTTCCTGGGCTAAATATATAAATACCCATTTTTGGTCCAAATTTGGTTCCGATCGGTTAATAATTGTGAAAATCTGTAATTTTTCAAAAACTCGAACGGCCGCCATTTTGACATTTTTCATCGGATCATTCTGGCTAGCGAACTCTTCCAAGATATTTAGACAGTCAGTTTCTGTGCCAAGTTTGGTTTCAATCCTTTTACATAACTGAACCGTTCAATCCTGAACCCTCATACATAACTTCACTGTGGGATTGGTTTATTTTGCATTGGAAATAGCAAAAATAACGTGCTAATTTTACTTCAGCTACAACAGCAATCGTAAAATTTACAGGAGAAATTAAATATTTCCAAGATGTGTGAAAATGGTAAAATGCAAAATGTAACAAAGTTTCCAGTCGTGCAAGTGTGAAACAAGAGTGGAAAGTCCGAGGGACTATTTAAGTGTTTCCGCATTCAGGCCGAGCACATGGTGTGAGTGTTAAAATTGAAGTGCATCGCCTCGCATATAATGAAAAAATAATCTAACCTAACATTAGCAAACACATCTCGTTCACTGCATAAAGTTCGTGATTTTTGTAGCAAGGTATGTATCACTCATAACACGAAATGACGCCTTTAGTATTTCTCTGGTGAAATTCTCATATTCTTGCCGCCATATCTGGTGAAAAACTCGAGTATCTGCCGTACATAGCAGTGTATGATAATTGTTTTGAATGAAATGAGCTGTAAAGAGCGTACATATAGCTTAATAGCTGGGGTAATAAAAATAAAATTGACCTAAATATTGTTTATGTAATGAATATTGTTTCTGGTAATTAAATGTAATAGTTGTTTCTGTTAGAGTTAAATGCATTGCATTCAGAATTCCAAGTAAAATCAAACGGCGATGTAAGTGCTAGTACAAACTTTTGTATATCCTGTCCTTGTACTCACATCATACCTTGACTTACATCACATGCAACATTCTACGCATCAGAAATAAGTAACATTTGAAGCAATATTTAATGCCGTATATCAAGTGTGTAATATAAGAATTACTTTATTTATTTCGATTTACACCCTAAAAATCTACTGTGTACGATACTGCACAAAGTAGTCAGCAGTATAACACCATTAGGTAAACCCAATCACTCAGCTAAGTCTGACCTACGACCTATTCCACGATTCAACTTTGCAATTTCTCAATTTGCACTTTTCAGTTTGCGAAATTAGTAACGTGTAACGTTTCTTTGTTCCACGATTGTAAGACGGGTTCTTTGAAGTTTGAGCTCTTCGGTCTATAAACTTGCAAAGTCTGACAATTGATCATTGCAATGCGTCTTTATGAAAGAGAATATGAACAAGAAGGAGGGTATTACAAATAAAGAATAAATGTAGTATTGGAGATTGTGAGAGTAGGTACACTAATAATGTTCAGCATGTACTCGTGAAACGGTGTTCTCAGAATACTTATTAATTTGATAACGCAGGAAAAGTACTATTATTTCTTATTCTAAAATGCTCTCTTATCCATTTGCAGCGCAATTCATAGTGATGATAACAGTGTTAATATTTATGCAGTTTACTGTTGTACGTCATGTGTTAATAAGTAACTGAAGAAAGAACATTTTATCCAGAACATACGCTATATTAGTACACGTGGTGAAAAGAAGACGAATGTAAACTTAAGCTTCCTGGCCAATCCCCTTAGATTCTAACATATGATACTATCTCGCGTGTGAACTAGACTTCATATGATAACAGATTTAGAAATGTGGCACATTCTGAACTAAATGAGTTCAAAGTGCTTTAAAACCCCTTATGCTCTCTAGTGTGGGATAAACTTTTGTTTTATGGCCCGCAGCTTCCACCATCCACTGAACCATAGGTATGCCCTATAGCCTTGCAAATAATTATCATAAACACTTCCATAAACACCTAATACGATATCCAGTAATCCAAAAACTGTTCCGACGTCATGTGTCATTATTATTATCTTAAATATCCACTCGAGTTAATCAACACATAAGAAACACGGCAGCGTGCGGAGGAATACTAATGGCAACACTTCAAGTTATGAATGACAGGTACTTTGCTACAAAAAATACAGACAATATATCGAAGACTAGTTAGATAAGGTCAGGTTGGATTTTTTTTCATTATACGCGATGAGCATGACATTTAACACACATTCCATCTCACCGTCTCAAGCAGATAACAGTCCCAATTACTTTTCACTCTCATTCCACACTTTCATGACTCGAAACTTCATTAAATTTTGCATTTCTGCTGTTTCACATACATTGGAAATATTACACTCTTCTTATAAATTTTAGATTTTGTGTGTTCCATCAAGTAAAGTGAACCCCTAGTACGTAATAAAAATAAAACTCAATGCACAACTTGAATTTTTAACTCACATTATAATAAACACTGCCGATAAAACTTAAAATTGAGCCATTGATCGCTGTGATGAAGGGTGCAAAATATTTTAAAGCGCTTAGCAATAGATAATACTAAAATTGAACTTGACCGAAAAATGTAACTTTACCGCAAATGTACATTAAAGTTTGTGGGCTCATATGAATTATTTGAAACTCGCATTTTGCTGGCATTTGTTGCTAGTAATTTATTTAGTGCAGCTCTTCAACTGTAACGTGAAGTATTTTAATATTTGAATTTGATGCCCAATAATATATTACAGTACACTACGTAATCGTTTCCTACTATTCATTAAGAAATTATGTGCGGTAGTAAACTGCGCAAATACTTACTAACTATTCGTGAATTCATACAGTAGTCTATTCTTACACATGTGATGTCATCCGAATAAGAATACAATACCCTTGCAATTCAAATAATTCTCTGAGCTTTCTACAAGTATTTTGAAGACATTTAATCATATTTCTAATGTTTTGAACATAGTTAATACTTTTGCACCCACTATCCAAGTATCATTCAAGACAACACAATTAGAAAAGTGGATTTTGTCTTTGCAAAATTATTGCCTACTTTGCATTGTCTTTCCTTTCACTTAGCAGGTTGCAACTTATCGTGGAACAGAACCTGATAATTTCTGTAAACCCTTGGCAGATTTCAATTGTCAAATTTTTCTTAGCACTTTGCAAAATTATATGTACGTGGAACAAAAACAAAACAGCAAAGTACAAAGTGAAAAGTTGCAAGTTGAATCGTGGAATAGGCCTCAGGTCGCTTTCCAATAGATGCACTGTTCCTTGTACCGTTGTGAAGCTTCTGTAGGTTAATTCATAAATATTATAATTATTCTTTCCTATTCCGTTTCAGACTCTTGGGTTGAGCCCCATTTATTGTCCTGGACATTTTATACAAAGTTGAATAAAATCAAACGTTTTCTCCTTTATTTGATAATCTTTCATAGCAAGAAATGTGATAAATTTGAGGACTTCCTCAGTTTTTGACATTCTATGTAGACCAATTTATAGCGATTGGAATGAAATCACACAAAATATCTGTCACTATGACGGCTCAGAGCTGGTAATGTTACTTTATCATCCGTTGAAGCAGACGTGAAGCATCTATGACGTCACTTCCTTTTACCCGTGGTTCAAGTGTAAAATGCATTGTGACGTATACATAAGCGCTGTCAAGGGCGAACGTCTGACGTGCGCGTAGCCACACCGAAATAATAAACTTTTTTCGTAGATTGAAATCAAATATGGCAGCAGCATTTTTGTTTTGATTTATTATTTACTAGCCATAGCTCTCGCCCGATGTGCGGAGTGAATTATATATAATGACAACACTAGCAATTCTGCTACTACTGTTCCTACTAATACTGCCACTACAAATATACCACCACCACTACTACATCCAATTAAATAGTGCTGTTACATCTACTACTATTATTAGTAATAAAGTAGTATTAATTATCCGTACTTTATATATTTAACATAAAATTACGTTACTATTAACGAAAATTTTAAGAAAATCTTTAAATCTTAATGTTGTTTTAGATTAAACATGAAAACAATGTATTTATTTCATTATTATCATCCATACAATTGCTATTTTTAATCAGTTGGTCATACAGTCACTTTCTGTGAATTAAAGCATAGGATAATTATAAGTACGATCGGCCGATTCAGAAAGAAAATTAACATTATGTACAATTTCATATACTTCGAAAATAAAATAACCTATGATTACATACTAAGAACTCTATAAGTAATGACGTAATCGTTACATGTTTATTAGTACTGCATAAGGTCAGGTCTGGAAACCAATATGGTACCGAAAGCATTATACACAAACTATGACCAAGCATAGGAATGGCATTTTAATAGATAGCAGAGCAGATCATGTCTGTGATTTTTTAACATGTCATATCGTAGACATTGTTCTTTCTGCTCGCAAAGAAAAAGCCTGCACATGTTTGTACCATTTGGAAATATAGAGTCTGATAATGTGTCATGTGTTGTTAGCGGATTCCTGAAATGAGACCGTTAATTGCACGACGACACAGCCTCAGCACGCAACTGAGGCGTGTAAATGATAAAATGTGTGATTTAGCTGATAATGTATTGGTATCGTGGACGTCCGATAAGATAACGATGACGTATGACCAGTGATGGATTGTGAAAATTTTTGGGAGGGGCTTCTTCTGGAATACTTTGTTTGTCTTTAAAACCTAGAATTTTGTTGTGGTGGGGGGCTGGAAGTGTAATCCATGCGCTTCGCGCATGGATTCGAATGCCTCTTACATCTTTTCTATAAAATGCCCCTTCGGAACCGACAAGTTTGTGGAGAAAAACATAAGCAGATCGTAGCATATAGAAAAATATATTCAAGAAAAATTTAAACATAAAATGGGATTACTAGTTGATCGACCAAAAACAATTTGGTACCAGCAATGATGGAAATACAGTAAAGCGTTTTTTGGTGACCCAGAAGTGTCTGCAAATATTGCTGTCGTTGATGTTGGCATCATGTGGAGGTTCAAGACTGTGCTGCAGACTCTTGATAGTGGTCTTGAAATACTTATCGAAATGTTTCCTCACTATGCTCTTGACACTGCAGCACAGGAATTCATCGTGATATAGCCCTGGTACCCAATACAGCCAACAGTGCATAAGGTGTTAATGGCAACCAAATCATACAACTTGCCCTGCTTCCAATAGGTCAACTTAATGAAGAATAGGAATAAAGATTACAAGCAATACGGGGAATACTTTGGTCGTAAGATACTTTGGACTTATTTGTGACGCTAGGACGAGTTCATTTTCTGTGTAGGGGGCGTCCGGTGATTAATAGAAAGGGAGTGTAGATAAGGCTATAAAATCATTGCATGAATATACAAGATAAAAAGTAAATTTCCATATTTAAGTACTTAAATATTTTATTTCCATATGAAAATACTTGAATTTATTTGCAGAAAACAATCAATACTGGACACGCTTTAATTTTCTTCTGTGACTAAAGTTTATTTGTTTCACGTTGATAATCGGGATTTGAACATTTACAGAGATGTACAGGCCAAGCACACGATTGCCTGTATTCACGTTTGACAATATTCAACGATACTTAAAAGTGCTGGTAGGTGAAAAGAGTGACACAGAAAATGAACAGTTGTTTTCCGTGTATTTTCATCTAAAGATGGCACAACTGAGGTACCTCGAAGCCTTTTGTAAACAAATTATATTGGATTTAAGTATATGATGCTTCAGATTTCTTCTAGTGAAGGGCGGAGGTTGTTTTTCTCCTAATCTACTAGAAGAGAAATTATCGATCATACAATTAATTTGAGCTTGTCTTATCTAAGAAGAGAATAAACGTCATCTTAACTCTTTGATAGATTTCACTGACTTTCATGCACCCAGGCATTTTTAAAACGCTTTCAAGTAAGATAATGGATCAATACTTTATTCACCAAGGTGTTGAAAGTCCTTTACTATTTTACTATCACAACGAAGATTTAAATAAACGTTTCTCCTTCGAGATGCCAACCTCCCCAGTCTCTTCCGCTGAATGTATAGTAAAACCAGAAGAGATCGCACAATTCAGGAAAGTTTTTAAAAAAATATATACAACGTCTCAAAAAATCTGTACTATCTTGGCCACAATTATACGCCAGTAATCTTTGATATACAGATGCTTATCAGAATAATGGAAACACCTGAACGAAAGTGCAACTTACCAGATTAATATGGTGTCGGGCCACCTTTCGCCTTCAGAACAGCCTTGATGCGACGTGGGATGGAGGCATAGAGGTCGTGAATGGTAGCAAGTGGAATATTACACCATTCCTCGTGCAGGGCATCGGCCAGTTCTGTGAGAGAGGATGGAGGTGGAAATCGTCGCCGGAGTCGTGTTTCCAAGATGGACCACAGATGTTCAATTATGTTGAGATCTGGGGATTGGGCGGGCCAGGGGAGGTGTTGAACTTCATCCCGATGTTCCTCAAACCACGCTGCAACAACTCCAGCTGTGTGAATGGGTGCATTATCATCCTGGAATATGGCGTCATTGTCCGGGAACAACATCCGGACCATAGGATGCAAGTGGTCTCCTAAAATTGCGACATAATCGTTGGCAGTGATGCGTCCGCGAAGTGTGACCACAGGACCCAATGAAAACCATGATATTGCGGCCCACAGCATCACCGTGCCGCCGCCATGTTTCACAGTTGGGCGGAGACACTGCAGATCATACGCTTCTTTGGGCGTTCTCCACACATAAACACGGCCCGTGGTTTGGAATAGGGTGAATGGTGACTCATCCGACCATACCACACGTTTCCAGTCGTCAACGGTCCAAGTTGCATGGTCGCGGCACCATTTGCGGCGTGCTAAAGCGTTCTGGTCCCTGATGAGAGGTTTGGCCCGTGCAACACGACCCCGTAAGTTCATGTCATGTAATTCGCGGCGGACTGTGATTGTCGAAACAGGTTGGGGGAGGTGCTGATTGAGTTCCTCCGTCACTTGCGCCGCAGTGGCACGACGGTTCCGCGTGACAATGCGCTTTAATACCCGGCGTGCCCTGTCACTGATGCTTTTCTTCCGCCCACTGTTCCGCTTCCCCGATGTGGTTTTCCCGTGTGTTGTGTAGGCCGTCATCACCTTCGACACTGTCCCTGGCGACACACCTAACACACTAGCCACTGCCGTCACACTCACTCCACATAACCGCGCACCAACAATTTGCCCTCTTTGAAACTCTGAGAGGTCTCCCATTTTACACTACCTCCGTCTGCTGCAGCCACTGCACACTCCTGTTCCACGACGCCTGACGTAGTATGGAGACCGACCTAACACACCACCACCAGCAGTCCGGCGCTGCGGTCGCCACGACACCACTGCCAACCCATACATCTGACGTGTTTCCAACTACAGGTGTTTCCATTATTCTGATAAGCATCTGTAAGTCAGTGTATGCTTATTTATAATGATTTCTTTTAAACTTCTTGATTTGCGTAAACTCTCCTCCTAAGGTAGGTAAGATTGTGTACATGGGTAGGAGACACTGCGCATGAGAATAAAATAACAGACGAAAGCACGAACCAAATAGAAACTACTATTTGTTGTTATCCAAAACATTATAAATTGTTGTATTACCCAAAGTAATTAGCTCAAGCAGCCTGAATATTTCTATTAAATGTTACATTTCTTACTCTTGGCAATGTTTATAAACTTTAATAATACAATCGTCAGTAGACAGAGGAAACTAATTGTATGCTCTTCACACAATGTATTCCTCCGTCAGGTAGTGGGCCAAAACAAAGAAATGACAAAATGACACCGAAATCGAGCCCTGATATATACATAACTTTTCGCAAACTCTCCAATCATTGTATTAAATGAATGTACTGCGCAAACTCCCCTACTTGATGCTTGCGCCAAATAACCTCATTAGGAAGGTCAGATTACATACCACATAGCTTCGGTTCTAATTTCGAGAATAACCACAAGCAGCGTACAACACTAGTTCGGACAAAGAACTTGCTCAGATTCACCACGATTTATAATTATTTTACAGTAAAACCTTTGCTTTGAAAATATACACGAAGCTTGAGAAAATCCAAGCAATTAACTTGTGTTACAAATGCACAAAATTGATTAATAAGTTTCAGCAACCACCTTCTATCAACGCAGGAATTTTAACTGACGAGTCTGTCAAAAACATGTTCACTTCTCCTTCACTTGTAATACTTCAGTCCAGTTCCTTCTCGTCGTTCCATGACCTGCACGATCTCTCCTACGACGCAAACTCTCCCGGCTTTACGATATACAGAACGGTTGGCTCTAGCTTCATCAATCATGTCATCGTTCACAAATGTTGTGTCTATTTTCTTTACCAGTCGCGGAGTAAACATCTTTTACTGAGATGCTGCAAACCATGTCCATCAACGAAAGGAAAATGGCCTAAGCCAAAGATGCCAAAAGGTCATAAAATAAATTCAGCTAAATTGAACAAAAGGAAAATATTAGTGATTACTGAAAGTATATCCACTTCTTTATCATTATCACATCAGTTTGTAACAATACGTGCAGTTGGATAAGTATACCCGATTCTTCACTTGTGTGCAGCCAATTATCAATCGAGTCGGATGGGCAGGCGCTCGGCACCTGCGGTGCTGGGTCCTGGGTCCTGCGTTGTAGCCGGTCGGTGTGGGATGTGGATGCTAGCTTGGGATGTAGTCACTTGTTGTTGTGGGCACTTGCTGAGTTGCGGCCGTGGGAAGACGTGGTGATGTTGGTGACTGGATACCAATAGTTGATGACACAGCCTTCATGGAGTGTAGCCAGATATAGCCTCCAGCCGTGCTGCAGCTGTCTGCTGTTGGGAGAAAGCCAATTTTGGCTAGCGGACCCTGGGATGTGGCCACCTGTTGTGTTGTGACCACCTGTTTGGATGCAGCCGCTAGTCTGAATCGGCGACATCGACTTGATGCTGCTGCAGGTCGAGTTTCTTGCATGATTCAACACAGACACTTGCTATAGGATGCAATTCATAGTAGAGCCAATACAGACTTTTTACCTGGGTTTTTCACTCTTCTTGCATGTGTGGTTTACCAGGTAAACTATCTAGTTTGACAGGGATTTTTGCAGAATATACAGAAATGCATATTCTGGTTTTTGCCCTCTTCCACAAAACTCTTCTCGCGTTTCTCTATCTTCTTGTTTCACCTTCTTTCCTCTCTCTTTTACATATTTCGATTCACGGTAAATGTCTCCGAAAGACAGAAATCGTAAGCATCCACATCCGTGACAATTACTTTAGTTGCATGAAGCATGTGCATGCGGAGGTCGCTAGTAGAAGTTAGAGAGAGGTCACTTCTCATGGTGGGATTTTCTGGGAGCCGGAGAACTATACTTTTTTTATTATTATTATTAATGGAATAAAACTGGTTTCTTGCTGTACATCTGAGTACTGAATCCAACTAGATGTCACTAGTTGAAAAATGACCATATATTGCTTTCCCAAGGTATGCTGTGAATTGGACTTTCGTCTATGTCATAGAAAAGCCTTGATACAAACTAATTTGATGTTTGAATTGTCCTTCCCAAGAAACTTGATAGAAATCATGTTACTCGAATGGAAAGGCTGGGTCAAGTAAGTCCCACCAACCTTTTTTTGAAGGAGAATTCAAACATCAAATTAGTTTGCAAAAAGACCTTTTCAGTAAAAGCTAAATGAACAACATTCTATGGCAAAGCAATATTAAGTCATTTTTTCCCCGACTATTTACATTAATATCATAGTTGGCTATGGTACTATGGACAAAACTAATTTAAAAGAAAACAATTATATTTTTAAAACCATTTTTATTTTTATCTGAAGATAAGATTATAGAAAAGATGGGAAATATCTGTTTCTTTCTCAGCATTGTTCTTATTCTATTGCAGTACAAATCTGAGTATTGATTCCTGAAGTCACAGCAACCGTTGCGATGAAACTGAAAAAGGTGAAAGACTTTTTTGGATTGCCATTAAAAACAGGTGCCATAGTTATTGGTGTCGTCTTTCTGGTAAGAAATTTTATGAGGTTTTACACAGATACACTTAAAAGCATTTTGACGTTTTATTTCTATAAGTTTTTTCAGTAAAGTATAGCTTGAAACGTTTTGCTTCAAAACGCAAATTCAATCAGATTCGTAAATGTGTGATTACACCCAGGATACTAATTGAATCAAATCTTATTTCTCAATTGAAATGTTTAAATGTATAATATAAGAAGTGAGTGACACGCCTAAAGGTCTCACATGATGCACTTAAACGCATAGTTAAGTGTAACTAGAATGCAGTTTGCAGAGTGGCAAATAAACCATCAAAATAGAGATTAAAGGATGAAAAGATGTTCTCTGGCGTTCTTTGATGGTTTCTAATATAGAAGTGACGTTTCATTGTCATCCCTTATTCACAAATAAAAGGAAAATTACTAGAAAATGAATTATTTCTAAACATGTATACAACAAAGAATGTTAATTAAATAGAATACTTGTTCATGGCATGCATAAGAAATCAATTTCTTTAAAATGTTGTATTAAGTGCGAATAAATTACAAGAAAGTAAAAACCCTGTTATTCATTAGAACGTAGTCTATTTAGTTTTTAGTCCCATTTGGACCTTTCCATGTCCACTTCCTCTGGGGCGGTTTCTTGAAAAATGTATTGGAAATCGACAGTCTGTTGGCTTCTGAGAATTCCACTAACTTCTCTCCTCTCTTGTTTCTTTTGCCAAATCCAAAGTTTCCCACTTTCGTGTCACTGCTCTGCTTGGCTCCTACTTTCGCATTGAAGTCTCCCATTACAATTTTGTAATGCGATTTGCTACTATCCAAAATCTTCTGTATCTCATCG
>JAGDQP010037273.1:4950-18692 GCA_022664845.1 Lepisma saccharinum | reverse complement strand
TTATGCTTCAATTGAAAATGACGCTAATTATGAACTATTAATTTTCATAACAATTACATGGATCACTAAATGTTATGGATAATTGCGTACAGCAGATGTATTAATTCACTGTTTAAGAGGAAACTGGTATTGAGACTTATTACAAGAATCATTTTCAAGAAATACATGTGAATAAAATTAACATAAAAACATAAATGACCTGGTTTCTGTAATACACAATTACGAATTACCTCAACAGGCTGTTCACTGACTAACATTTACGGCCAACTTTAATTTCATTTTATAACCTAGACTAAAAGAATAATACTAGAAGTCGTGGCAGAAGAGTACAGTTATTCGAAATAGTTGTGGTCCTACTGTCCTGGGTCAGCGAGCTGAAGGTTAGAGTTATCCTGAATCAATTTTACAAAATGAGAAATTCTTCATACCATTGGCGTTACTGTAAAGGGTGGTTCTATATAATTGTACTTCTAAGTACAAAACCAAACCTTGTTTATGAAGAGAATTTGTAAAATCTGTACTTTTAGTAGAATTTGGACACACTTGAAGCAAAACTCTCCATGGACCTGCCGAAGCTGAACGACGCCTTGGGCTACTTACATAACATGGAGGTTGGACAACAAGGAAACAGTGAAGAGAAAAGTGAAATAACGAGATCAACTCTATCGCGATGCCCCATCAAAGGCGAAGATAGTCCCTCTTGACGAAATTATAGCTTGAAGGGTAACCTGGAAGAATACTTCAGAACACTGTGCAAGCTGCTATACAAATAGCACCTTGCCAAGCACTACAATTCAGGAAAGGAATACGAGATAGAAGATCCTTAATGAGACTCCAGGAGCCTAACCTAGTTTAGTCCACTAAAACATCAGTTAAGTTCACCAAGCCACTAGCCAATTTGGTTGGGTTCAACAAAGCACCAAAACAGGTAGGTGCATATGCCACCAGACTCATCGCTAATCTCATATAAGAAACCGAAAAACTTGAAACAGGACCTAACACAAGCAGCCTTCACACAAAATGACTGACAATGTGCAAGATATTATGAAAGAACCCAACAGAATGGAATTGTCCTAACAGTATGCCAAAACACACAAGCAGAAAAGAGAGAACTGTCATTGGTAACCACGAAAACAGCCGTTTTGTTAACCAGATCCTATGAACATACCTAGAAAATAAAAGACAAGTGGAGAAATTAGATGAAAACTGTTAAGTTAATCAATTGAGGGATGGTATTACAGAATTGAGAGAAGCTGGACACCATGAAAAAACGACGGAATAATAAGCCAACCTCAATATCAAGAAAGATAACGAGGAAGCCACAATTAATGTAACAAAGGTCAAGGAGCCCAGAGCTGAGACAGAAGACGAAGCATGACCGCAAAATTAAAACATTAAAAACCAAGGGAAATGACTGAAAAAGAGTACGAATTCTAGGACAAAATGATCTGAAACTAGAGTTTAAAGGGAAACTGATAAACTTCTACAGGAATCCTCTAATTCGTACTAATACGGTCCACATTAACCTACTTAGCGGAAAATGTACACATAACAGATAAAGGTCTATTGTTTTAGATAGTAAGTTGACGCTTGACAAGAAGTATACAAATAATGTACACGAAGTGTCTACCCCTCTCATACGAAAACACAAAGGCTGTCGCAGAGAAGGTGAGAGTATTTCCTGGCTTGGCAACACTGCCTATGGTCTCGGCCCTAGTCTCGTCGTGTAGGATGATTATTCTGTAACTGTAGCAAGTTGTCACGTTTCTAAACCACGTTAGCGAGCAGCTGTTTTGATTTACGTGGAACGTGTTTCGTTTACCTCTCCAGGTTTTTGTGTATAAGAATGCTTTTCGCGATGAGTATTCAAGATGAACAGGGACATGCAATAAAATTGCGACATGCATTTTGGGATCGAAGAGTCATGATGTACCAACACATCGTTCCTTCCTGGCGAACGGTGAATGCAGAGTACTACCAAGGTGTCACCTTCTCTGCTACAGCTTTTGTACATAAAAAGGTCATACATAGTGAGCAAGGATGGCAAACTGACAGTCACACAGACAACACGCCTATACATACATGGGACGTTGATCCAGAGAGACTCATCACACGCCAACGAACAAACAGACGTAGGGGTGACATCCTCAAACTTGAGAATCTGTTAGCTAGTGTCAATGGGAGGACCGAGATCCAAGTTACAGTATGAGTTGTAAACAAGGCCAACACTATAAGATATAAATAGTGTTTGCTGACTTGGCGGAACCAACCGTAGATCACATTTCACACCATTTAGCCGTTCCCGTCGAATTCAATCAGGGCAGTCAACAATCATTCAAGCAGTACAAGATCCAGTGAACCCATCTACTGGGGTAGTTTTCTTTGTAATTGGGCAGTCACTCGCGCGAACTTTACTGTCTCTGCTACAAGTGTGATGTTTATTCCTGTGTGTTTTGTTTAGCTGTATGGAGAATTATCTTTACATTTATTGTAATTTGAATAAATGACCTAGACCAAGTGTCTTTGAAGATATTGCGCCGAATAATTATATTTCATGATTATGCTCAGAGTTTGTAAAACCAAATTGCAACATTACAACAAACTTTCTCTCCTCCTCCTCTCTCTCCCTCATTCTCTCTTTCTGTTGTTTGAAAGGGGTTTGTCGACTCTGCACACAAAAGGCCAGGGTTTAGTTTTTCTTGGGGATGTACCCTAAAATTTAGGGCGTGGTGTTCGGGGATGCTAGGAGGGTGTAGAGAAAACCCTGTATATTCCACTAGAATTATTGGTGCTATTAATGTGTGATATATCTGAATATTATACTTAACGAGAGTAAAATGCTAAGACTTGTAGTGAATCGAATAAATGTAATTCAGAATGGAACAAATATGGAGTATACTCTGATACTATAACTGATGGGAACAAGAACTGTTTAGTTCATACTTGGATTGTACATTGGAAAAATACCGGTATTAATTTAACATAATTTAACTACCATTCATGTTTGTTAATACAACAACGCAAATCAGCATTGATTCTGTTAATGAACGGTGTAATACTTTTTGTTTAATTCAACACAACCGAGGTATAATTCAAGTAAAATCATTGGGTTGAAAAGTGCATTGATTTGCATATTTTAGGGTTATACGGAACAAACAGTAATGAAAATTGTGTTAACACCGACAGTTTTTGCTATGTACTATTCTATGTAGTACTGGTGGATTAGGACATATTAAATATTAGATTCCATTCTGTCAATTATAAGAATAACGGCCCGGGATCCCCCAGCTCCTCTCCTCCTGTTCCATATGGCCTTAAAGTTTGGTGGTCTTCAGATTTTATCATATTTCATGAAATGGATTAGCTCTAAATCGGATTTGCACGAAAAGGGTTCGGACTATTTCCCCTTGCTAGCAAAATCGGTACTGTGTACATCAGGCATAATGAATACATTTTATTATAACGTACTGCACAGTACATGCATACCTTTTATTTTGATAGGAATAAATAATTTAATTAGAATACTTACCCTGGAATACTTGAGTTGGTAGCTGATGGTATAAACTTGACCCAAGTATCGTAAACCGTTGTTCTCCCAGCAGCATATTCATCGGGATTTGGGTTCTCAACTCTTTTCGTAGCCTCGTATATTACTTTGTGGAGCAGTGGGGAACCACTTGCACCAAGAGTCTTATTACCTAAAACAAGTAGCAATGTCAGTTAGGTACTTACACCAGCTGAAGCAATATTTTCAACCCCCTTTTTAAAACATGAAAGTACAATACGATAATGAGTATCTGGAATTCTACTAACAATCGTGCGTGTTCCGACGGTCCGTAGAAATACAAACATTCATTTTTATAAAATAATGGCCAACACTAACAATTGGGGTGCTTAAGAGGGCTCCTCTCCCCCACCCATTTTAACATTTTTTCAAAATGTTTCAAAGACTAAGAATATTATCCAAAACATAAGTTCATCGCGCACTAGAACTTACAAATTACTATGAAATACAATGGACAGCGATCTCGAAATCTTGTCGATTGATGAGTGCTGGGACTTCATTTAAATAATGACGTCATAATCTTTGACAATCATCAATGGACAAGATCTGGAGATCGCTGTCCATTGTATTTCATAGTAATTTGTAGGTTCTAGTGCGCGATGAACTTACATTTTTGATAGTACTATTAGTTTTTTAAAAAAATATTTTGAAAACTGTTAAAAATGGGTGGGAGAAACGAGGAGCCCTCTTAAGGAAGTAACACCCACAGTATTTTTCATTGTGTCGAATTACACGTATGCCAATTTTGATACAGATACACCTAACATTCAGAGCTGAAACAGGTCACTCGTGTCAAGTTCTGGACGAGTCACGGGGTACATGCTTGGGACCCGGGGGCAAAGCATGGTATTAATTATTTCCTTGCGTTTGAACAGTGTTTGTTTCAAGGGTGACCGGGACCGTAGATGTTAGCCCCAGACACGAAAAATACGACGCAGAAAATTCCCAGTTCATTATAATTTTCAGACCGGTTCATTCAGGTCAAGTTTCGAATTGGGTCGCCAGGTCACCTATGTTTGGGTGAGGCCCGGTCACCAAAATTCACCGGGCAATTCTGCTAACATTATGGAAGCAAATTGAAAAGCTGGATTTCAAAGTACGTTGGTAGCGCTGCAAATTGACGGAGATTAGAAATGATGACATGTAGTATTTTCTATTATGTCAAATCATCTTTAGACAAAGTTTGATGCGGATACGTGTAATGGATGGAACCAATTTTAACAACTAAATTTAAAAAATAGGTTGGAAACACTGACCACTGGAGTGCTTGCGAACGAGGACATCTAGAGATTTTTTAATGGGTCGAATAATGTGTATGCAAAGTTTGGTGCTGCTACGTCAAGCGTAATGGAAGGAATTAAAAATGAATTTTAAAGAAAGAAGGTTGGTAACACTGACAACTAGGGTGATTTGGGACGGTATACCCACAGTATTCGTTTATTGTGTATAAGGGTTATTTGGTAAATAAGTGGACTTTATTCACTGTGATTCAAAAAGCTGTTTTTATTTGACAACATTGTTTTTGAGGCAACCGACGGACACATTAGCCTGTCAATTCCATTTCTGCAGTACTATTCGGACTGGCTGTGAATGCATGAAGAAAACGGATTTTGCACTTCTACGTCCAACGCAAAGCTCTTCCATCATCACATGCAAGAAATCGCGATCTGCCCCCAGTGCTGGAAAGGTTACCTCGCTGCTCGATATTGCAAAACATTGGAACGTTTCGGGTGGAAGGACAATCGACCTAGAATCTTGTATCGAGGCATCGTTCTTTTGCAGGACAATGCAAGAACACATACAGTAGGTGACACCTTGATAATGATCCCACAACTCAGCTGAGATATGCTACCCCACCCTCCCTGGAGTACTAATTTAGAGCCCTGCGATATTCACGCGTTTGGGCCGTCGAAGTGCAAAATGTATTTTCTCAATGGCTTCACTGCCAGCCCGAAGAGTTCTGCAGATATGAGACTGACAAGCTAGAGTGACTATGGGATCATTGTCTCAACAACCATAGGGAAGGTGTCAAGCAATAAACAATTATGCAATCATAGTGAGTAAAGTCCACTTCTTTATCGAACAATTGCTGGCAATTTAAATGCAGAAAGTTCTAATGGATAAAAGTATTTTTTAAAAAAACTGGATTGTTTAAAACTGGGTTGGCAAACGCTGACTGTCAGCAATCAGGACAGATCGTGAGGCTTTGATCTCGCGTTGCTGAGACCTTTAAAACAACATCTCAACTACCTTCGTAGCCCTAGCAGTTCCGGAATTGATGGTTACGGTCGGACAAAGGGGCAATACTAAGTTTTTATCAAGGGACCTCCAAACAGGAAATCATAAAAAACTAAATAGACGTCTAAAACGTATTTTATAATTTACTTCGGTGTCGCCATTTGGCAAATGCACTTCGTGAGAGACGTCCGTTTCTTAAAAGTAAAAGCACCGACGTCAACACAAGGCGTAAGTGAACGTGTTATTGTTGGTTCGAAAAAAATGTATTGACATAGCAAATAGTACGTAATATTTTGTTAAACGTGTTGTTGCTTGAAGCGCGTCCCAGATAACTTGCAACTTGAAACAAGGTTGCCAGTCACTTGCTTTTAGCTTGGCAAACTTGATATTGTGTTGAACGAAATAAACAAACATGAAAGAATCTTGTTGGAACAACCTAAGTGGCTAGATTGTGTTATATTGTCTAACAATGAGAAACTTTGAAAATTAGATTAACTTAACACTTTTTAATACAAAGTCCACATATGCGATCCACATGGCGTTTCACTCATTTCCTGTGCCCGCCCCTACGCAATTGAAGCTAAATAGCTAGCTACTAGTACCTTTTCATTCGTATATCATCCGTCCTTGGCTCAAAACTTCACTTATCTGTAAGTTTCAACATTTTCACGCACGTTGCAAACATTTCATTGCTCCTATAATGTTTACGTTTTTTGACCACCATAAACTAGCTTTTACCCCACACAACGTATTAGGTATTACATTCTCCGTTCATATTAGCCAGACCATAAATAAAATTTCTCAGATAAAACAACTGCAAAATCAGATCCCTGTACATACCGTATAATATTTTGGTTCACCCTTCCACTTTTGAGCATCTCATGTAGTATGTATAAATATTTACCTGAATTGGCACAGATGCATAAAATGTCAGCAGTATGGTGCAGATGTTGGCACAAAAAAAATGTAAAAAAATACAGGAGAAATCTAATGTTTATAACGTGTGTAGAAGTGTTAAAACGCTAAACAATAATGATAAAAGTTTTGGAAAAGTATGAAATGAGAGTACGATCATTTCGTTACTTCCGAGTTGAGGACGGGTACATGGAATGCGTGTTAAATGCCATGTGCATTACGTATAATAAAAAATATCTAATCTATCTTCAACGAACTCGTCTTCGCACCTGGACATTATATCCGTGACCTTTTTCTTTTTAGCAAAATACGTGTCACTCTTAACACAAAATAATTTCATCAATATTTATCCGCATGCCGCCATGTTCTTGTGTATTGATCAACTTTAATGTATATTTAAGGAGCGGAATAATAAGACATGGATTTTTGTAACACTTTTCGAATTGCTGGTTATCACTAGGTGTTTATAGAAGTGCTTGTAAGAGTTGTTCGCAAAGGAATGGGTGGTATTAAAAGGTGCATACGGCAAAATAAGGTACAGTATCTGCTTTCCACAAACCAATGGTTGCACAATAACCAATCTAACTGTTATCATCAATTTGTGAACTGATTCTAACTGCAAATCTCGTTCAGGCGGTTTCTTCAAAATTTGTTTAATGTGTGGTATTACGAAATATTTCCTGAAGCGCTGGATCTTTCGAAATTCTGTCTCGTTTCGTCCCACTACTCAAATAGGCCCAGAAAATTTCGTACATGTTCCTTTGGAAGCTGATACTACTTCGCTTTATACGTGGTTCCAACCGACCCAACGATATGTATTTAATATCCAACTCGTATTTGAACGTCTGAAGACTGGCATCTAGTTTTCTTAACCAAGTTGTAAAAAATAAGTGGGTTTCTTTCTTCACTAAGCGAAGTATCAGAAACTTTTATGAAATAAACATCCGCAAGAAGTGTCGAGATTTGTTTAGAAAACCAAAATACCGGACAAAACGCTATTTTACACGAAGGCTGCGATCAATACAACTACTGAAATCATTTAGACGACACAAGTTACTCAATAAATTTCTACGAAATGAGTCTTATAGTTCGAAACGTGAGGATCTAAACGAACACATTGTTTTACCGTCAACTGAATTTACAGCTTCCATCTTTGCAATGAAAATGTTAATACAAAAGAAACTACAATGTAAATGTACACAATAAATTAAGCTGGAACAGGGAGTTTTATTTTTACAGTACGTTTCCTACGAGTTCTTTTTACAGTACAACTGTGACTTAAGCAAACTAAACATAGTCAACAGATACCATCCAATCTCAATCGGAGAACTGTAGGATTATTCTGATCAATCAGAACTTTAGGTTGAAATCCCCATTCAGAGTTGTACTGTTAAAAGAAAACTCGCATGCTAGTGGGGGCATGTCAGTGTTCGTTATGGAGAACTGCTCTATGACTCGGCCATGAGTAAAAACATGTGGTGCCACGCGGCGCCAATATTTCCTTCCCAGAATGACCCCTAGAAAATATAAAATGAAGTAACAACTTGCACTTGCTTTTTTTCATCGGTTTGCTATTGTTATTACCATTCGCGAAGTTTGGGGAAAAGTAGCAGTAGGAGTTTGCTACATTTCATCAGTCTTGGAAATTGTAGCAATTTAGTCAAAGTAACAGATAGTCGCTACGCTATTTTTGGCCCAACCTAAACGAACGGGAAGAGTATATTTCATAAACTTTGTTTCACGGGTTTTCTCGTTCATTTCGTTCCAGAAATTTCTGATTACCGAGGCTATTTGTTCCAATATCCTCAAACCAAGTACAGATACATATCAATGGCATCTCAGAGATTTTTGTTTCGTAAATAACACCATTTTCAACAAAATGTCACATAGACGTTTGTTCGCGCATACGCCTCAAATGGTAGTGAGGTAGGGTGACTAATATTTCATGGCATTTACGTTTACTGTTAATCGCTATCATTTTGTAACTACCCTTATCTTCTGAAACCAGTTTTCTGAATCAAATATCTGTCATGGAGCAGAAACTCTTATAAGAGGATCAACTCCGCAAAATGTTAATACACCGGGGCTCAGAACATGGAGTCAAGAGATCAAGATTATCCTTACACAGCTCTGTGTACAGCAGCAGCAAAACATACTAAACAAACACGTACCTAACTCTCAATTTATTTTTACTCCTAAAAGCTTCAGATATTTAGTAAATCACATTGTGGTTAGGGTTGGAAACACACTAAGCTTTATTCAAGTGATTGCTACCCTAACAAAGATTTTCTGAACTCTTCTTAGTTTGATCGGGGAAAACTCGGGGTGGTACCCAGAGTACCCTGATCGTTACAATATCCTGAAACAGTTTTTGCTGGGGGGATGTGATCTTTAAAATTTTACAGGATTTTAGGATATAGACTCCGGACGGGCATAAGCCATTGTGCTGTTAACGTTCATAAAATTCAGTTTATCTGTTATCTAGGATATAGATGTCTGTTTCAGAGCTGAAACCATGACCCGAACATTGGTGACCTGGTTTGAAACTTTACCCTATTGACCCATTTCAGCTTTGGTCTGTTCAACTCATAAAAAATAAATAAGAACAATAATCCGTACCAGAAACTCCTATGTCCAAGTTGAGGTAGGCAATAGCTCTGGCTCTGAGCACAGCAGACATATCTTCCGTCCATTCCATTGAACCTGCAATGCTAAATTCCTCCGCTGACCAGCTGCAAAATACTAGGGTACGACGCGGTCGCCATCCTGTAACAAGAAACATGACATATAGACACATGTTGTTGCTGACTTTAGTCATTTCGTTTTTGTTTAACAAATGAAGATCAGAGGAAAAGTATGTGCTTTGTCTATTTTCTTGATTTTACAGGAGAAGGTTTAAAAATTGCACAGTTGAGATTGCGTATACCTGCATATCAAATAAAGGTTTGCTTGTAATGGACGGACTATGTATATTCTCTTCATGTATGATAATTTATTAGAAAGACCCTTCAAAGAGCAAACAGACAGCCCTAATATCCTAATTTGGCCAAAAATGGACATAGCGCGTTTTTTTTCTGTAGTCTTTAAATTTCTCAAATCTTCATGTTAGTTGTGAGAAACTGAAACATAATATTCATTATTACTTTGATCAGGAGCGTATCCTGTGGGCTATCTAGGCTACCGCCGCAGCCTACGCTTGTGAACAAATATTTCAAGTTGCACAAAATTAATTTACATGAAAAGGAGGCCAGAACACCTATGATGATGATGATTAATACTATGTGTAACCTCCGTACCCTCTTTGTAAATCCTATAACTTTGACTAGTAGTTGTCCAAGCTGTGAATCCAGAATATGCCATGACTTTGATAGATTCCAACGCTACACTCTTCCAGACATATATTTGTTGAGCAAACAATCTGCTTTTAAAGGCACTATGATCTTGTCAATATGATCTTAGTTTGAATGTAGATTATAGGCTACTATCCCGATCAAATACGGAGGTAGTATCCATACAATGCTGCTCAACAGATGATTGCATGAAGGGTTCCTGTTAATATAGATAACTTCCTTGTGTTGCAGAAGTAGTCATGTCGACAAGGCGATGAGACTTTCTTCAGTGCGGAATCTAAGCTTTGCCAAATCAATCTGAAAAAGTGAGTGGATATAGGAGGAGGTTACCGTGACTAGGTGAAATAGTTTTCATCTTTTATATAAAAACAATGACAGATTCTGGCAAGAATTGAATTTATTTATGTCCTTTTGGTTTCTTCGGCTCAGGGTGAAATGCAGTAGGTAGAGGATGGGGAAGGTATTGGCTAGGGCATTTCTTAAGGTACCCTCCCAGCAGTTGGATCACCCTGGAAAATGTTAGTCAGGATGGTCGAACGCGGGGTAAGTACCTACTCACCCATTGGTAATCCAAAGTGGCCCCGGACTACAGGAGGTGTGTTTCTACCAGAAATTTTACTTTCGTAGTGGAAGGCCAAAATTGAACGTGTGTAAGTAGAATTTTGTAGTTCCTTGTTTTAAAAAAAAAATAAAGTTAGGGTTCTGTACTCGAGTATTTGTGGGGAGTGGATGCTGGCAGAATATCTGGGATATTCAATTGCAACAACTTTATAGTACAGTTGATTTTTTCTTCTCCAAGTGTAATTCATCGGTCCTCATTAAGACATACCCTTGGAAATAGTATTAATAATTAAGGGAAAATAGTTTTACAAAAATCTGTACCGTACCTTCTGCTTTCATTACACCAAACACTCTTGCAAGCTCGTATAGAATGGCTGTTCCACTCGTTGGATCAGCTGCTCCAAAGATGACAGCGTCTCTGTGATTGCCAAGAAGAATGTAGCGATCTGTATTAAAAGATTTAATAATACATTAATATTTATGTCAATTAGCGAATAGAGATATTCATCACATAATGCCTGCATCATTTGTTAGTTAATTGATGTACTTAGAACGCACGAGACAACGCATATATAAAAAAAGACTTGAAGCTAAGTCAATGATAAATCTTACACCGGTGTGCTGTACTTTAGCTGAAATACTTCTTATTACAAAAATAACTCCTTTTAAACACATGAAAATGACGTACCTGGTTCTTCACTGCCTTCAATCGTGGCAATTACATTGTAGATAGTTTTGTTTGTATTCGCAGTGCTTACTTCAAGCTTGAGCTTCCAGCTTGGATCTTTGAAACCGGGGCCAATGGAATAGGAAATGTTCAAACCTCCGATCCAATTGGCAGGAACTGGCCTTTCAGGAGACATGTTACTAAAAATAAGAAGAAACGCACACGTTGTACATAAGAAAATAAGAAAAACTACATGTTATAGTTTCTACAGACTAAACATTCATAAGTTACATTTACGTACTGTTTACAATTACGTGTAAGGCAACTGACAAAACTTCTTGATTCTTCGATTTAGATTTTCTAACTTGGTAAAATTTTAACTTTTGTGCCAGATTAGAAAGTAATGACTTCAGCCTGTCCTGATTCTATAAGGTATCACAACCATTCATGCCCCAGTCGGAATTCGAATACAGAACACCATGGATGCTAGCTAATACCTCAGGCTACACGACCACTACAATCCACGCGTTTAAATTATTCTTTTTCAATGTAAATAGTTATATTTAAGTACAAGTATGAAATCTAAGTGATTGTAGACAGATGTCAGTTAAAATTTCTTTAGTTTTATTAATATTTACCTGAGAATGTGATAAGCATCTCCATATCCTATTGGTTGAACCGGTATTCGTCGAAGATCAACGTCTGGAGAATCTTCTGGATATCTGTAGGCATCCTCTGAAACAAGTAATAATAATCGAACGATTTATACAGTATTACCTCATCGTTAATCACCAGTAGTTTCTTATTAACCAATTTTGTAAAATTAATTATACTGTATTTGTTCCATAACTCTTGATATATGTTGTAATATGTGGAACAAAAAACAAACCTTTACAGAAAATGAATACATATCTTCAACAAGTCTCAAACAAATTTGCATCACTTGGAACAAGTTGATGCAGTTTTGAGGATTTGCAGAATTCATCTGTTACTGCTTCAGTTGACTACTTCTGTTCAGGGACGTCCAAACTTGTTTTCTTCATTAAGACAAGAGGACGAGAGACTATTCTATTGCAGAAGCAAGCATCCTCCTCGCCAATAGTCCGAGTCACAGCTCTCTTCTCTCCTAGGGGCTTTATGACTGTTGAAATTGTGAACTTTTTCTTTCTGATTGATTGAGGGTACGAATACCATTTCAAAACAAGGAACTTCATTCATATTTCAACATTCTTTCATAGGTCGTGTCACGTTAAGGACCCGCTGGCAAATTATTGAGAAACGAGGACCGCAATCGCAAACGATTGGGATTTATTAAAATAAATAAATAAATAGTCTTTGCATCCCCTGCATTCTGCTTCCGTTGTATGAATTCTTAAAGCTACAAAGATTCGATATAAGGTCCTACCTTAATACTATTAATACAAGGAGTAAAGGTAATTCGTTATGAAGAGAATGCATAAGACATTGTGTGGACTGTTGTTGTATTGGTGTATAGAATTGAATCATACATGATTTACAGTTCCGTTTGATGGAGAAAGATGCCATCCAAAGTGACGTCACAGGAAAATTGAATTCTGAAGTGTGGTCAAGGTCTTAACATTCACAGGGTAAAGCTGCCACACAGACTTGTGCTGAAATAAAAGCTGTCTATGAGGATTCAATGTTCATTCCATAGCAGCGTGAACACTTATTAAAGAGAGTACTTGTGTGGACGTACTGTACAAGAATTGTGGCCGAAACAAGGAAAAGGCTGATGGTACTTAACCGTTGATAGTGACACGATTAAAAAAAAGTGCAGTATCTATTGGATGTGTAAACAAAAGTATCCATCATGGAATTGATAAAGTTGGTGTAAGTTAAGACCATACTTTATGACCATCTATACCTGATCAAAGTATCTACGCTGTAGGTATGTTTCACGTTTGCTAACATATTTCAGAGGAAATAAAAAGTCATGTGGTAACGCACCATGTTTCCAGGTAGTGTGTCAGGACAAAAGTGATAAATTTTTTCAAGACTATGAATGAATATTGAATACACCACTACGATCCTGAAAGGAAGACCATGTGCTTGGAGTGGAAGCATTCTTGGTAACTTCTCCTCAAAAAAGACAAAGGTGCAACCCTCTGAAGTAAAAAAAAAAGCTCTTAGTATTTTGGAGTTGTAAAGGGGTTATTCTGGCAGATTACCCAAAATTTGGGTACAAGGGTACTAGAAACTATTACCGAAACATACCGAAAATAACACTCACAAGGATATGTAAGACTTAGAGCTGTGAAAACCTCTCGCTTGTGCAAATTACAGTACCTGTGTTTTAAAAGTAATTATATTCAATATGTTATGCGTCCATCAGAGAAGAACGTGCCATGTATGTGTGTATGAACCTCAAGTGACAATGGTTGACAAGAGAATAATAGCATAAAAATTCAAGGAAGATGAAAGTGAG
>JAGDQP010037272.1:3844-18694 GCA_022664845.1 Lepisma saccharinum | reverse complement strand
AACTAGGCCCTGGGGACCAAACCCGTGACCCCTTGATTACAGCGCAATGTATATGGCCACTAATCCACGATGGCCATCTTTATAAAAATATTTACCTTGAACCAAATTAGCTATATTACGGCGTTTCAGAATATATCATGAGAAATCACACAATTCGAATTTCAATTTTTTATTTATGGACTTTAGGCAACTAAGGCTAAGCCCGAGATCACAATTCCAGATAGTACAACTGGACTGACGTTCTTCTAGAGTTTTGTTAGATTGTCAATATTATATTTGTAATCACTTGATGGGTAATCAACTGGTATGAGGCACTATGGCGACTTCAGTTCAAAGTCAAAAGATCCTGGGTTCGTATCTCGGCTGGGCACAGTTGTTTCTGAAATTTTATAATTAACACCTTATTCAATTAAGACGGGTTGGATTCATTAGTTACTAACTAAAACAGAAACTGTCAAGTGGAATATCAGTGGAGAATATTTTTTGTGAATCATAATTTTATATACGTAATAGACACCTCTAGTCAAGAACATCCAGTTTTACTAGCTTCGGATTAGACCTATTTACTTTTCAGTTTTATTGCAATTGCTAAAAAACCAGGAATCAGCTCCCTGTATTACAAATACTGGATGACATAGTTGGATATCGAATACAAATTACAAATTAACATCCTCTATAGCAATTAACAGGTGCAATCAACAGCAAAGTAACGGGAGTTTGCTGGTGTTTCTTATTAGCATTTTCAACTTGTTTATTAAATGAAACGTGTCAACGTCGCGTGAAGAAGTAAATAGGAAAAAAAAAAAAATGGAAAAGATTAAAGAAACCAAGTGTAGACAAATCTCTTCCGAAGAAAAACAACAAACCAAGCAGGTCTTCCTCTTATTTTTATTCTTTCCACTTTCGATGATGTCATCATACAACCGGTACAGATAGTGCAAGGTTTTTGTTTGCTGATGCAACAGTTTGCGATATTTCTGGCTTTGAAGTACCAGAGAGTCAATTAAAGAATTTACTTAAGTTAAAAGAGTATTAATTACAGTAAATATACTGTACAGTATATTTATGCATAAACTTGTTTTACTGCTTGTTTTTTAAGCATTTTTGCAATTAGTATATTTTTTGTTTGTTATTTAAAAAACTCACTTTGTCAATATATTTTTTTTCTCTCTCTTCATTTTCCTTATATATTAATAGTTTTACATCCTGGTTTATGTGGTATCCTTGTACCCGTGACTTTTTAACAAGGAGGAGAAGAAAATGTTCCTTTTCTTTCAGCATGTTTAGAATGCAGATGCGCTCATGTACATTTTGGCCACACGAGAGCAATTGCTTTAGGATAAATCTCTGAAAAATTATTCCAATTCTGTGTGTTCAGAGTGGACCAAAAGTCTGGAAATATTCTAAAATGAGTAAAGAAGTAGAAAATAAATACGCATCAATTACTATTACTTGAAACGGACTATTTATTACAAGGTTTGTTTCATCTACCATCTTGAAGCTGGCCATATTGAATCTTGTTGGATTTTCTTTTGATAAGAAGGAGTTTGTGTAATATATCAATCTAGACTAGAATTTGAACGGAAATACGTTTTTGATGTCAGTTTTGCCACATAGACGTATTCCTGTGAGGTCTCTTCTGTTCCGTCAAGTACTTGAGAACAACGTTCAAAGATTTCTTCTATATATTTCTTACTCCTGACATATTCTGGTACATTTTTGTCACTCAGAAAACTTATTAGGTATTCTCTTGTCATTTTTAACTAAATATGACTAACTTCACAATAGATCTTCGTCTTTAGATAACCTTCTCGCGATAACAAATGACGGAAAACAAACTTGACTAGTACCCATAATGCACTGTGAACCACTCTAAAAAGATGAGAAATCATCATTTCAAGTTGGAAGCATGAATTAAACCAGTAAACAGCATCGGACTCCCGTCTAGAAAGATTTTGTGTCCTAAGTGAGAATGTTTTGTTTAAAAGCACTCTTTTCGATTGAGATTCAATAATGAGTTGTCCTTGATCATCAGACAGAGGAAATGCAATATGTTGACACATCACACCATTGTGCAATTAAGAATTCAGTGAAACGCGATAGATGGCAGATCAGCAGCACTATATATGATACAAGAAGTAACTCCAGCTGTGTTACTAACATGGCTAAACAGATTTATTTTTATTTCTCAAATTACTCGATGTTTCATCTTAATTAGTTTATGATAGCCAAACCCATTTATTCTTACTGAAAAACTTTCTGCACTCTACTCCATTGTAAAGAAGAAGAAAAACGTAGGTGAAGCCTTGTTTTCACTAAAAGTTGGCTTTAATAATATCGAATCCATTCTTTCTTCGAACTTTCGAAGTGTCGCAGATACAAATACCTGTGAACTTTTAACAGTATGGAACAGTGCTTATGCCTCCTCCACGAAGTGACTATATAATTCTTCTTTGCATTAGTTAGCGTTACAGAGGCACATAGGGCCTACCACAGCCCTCATGTGCGATAATCGTTTCATTGTTATTATGCCTACAACAATGAAGCTCTTTCAACAATGAACAAAAAAGAAAATGAAAAATCGGCACGGATAGAACTCTGCAATTGGTTATGAACTTTCTTCCAGGAAAATTTGAACTCTCTAGGCTTGAATTTGTAGGAGTAGCATTGAAATTTCGTTCAAGGATAAAAATACATTAAACATATACGGAAATAGTACTACCATCTCTTGACGGAGATCTTGGCTTTACACTGACCTTAACGAGAATAGCGAACTTAAAAAAAAAGTTCTTCAGACAACATTCTTGGTATTATTGAGAAGAAGTTTAGAATGAAAGTTCCACTTCAGATCTGTAGTCATAATATTGTCAGATCTGTTTGTCACAGTAAACCTCCTTACTATCAATTTTTTTTTTTTCGTTATCGAGATCACCGAAGTTTACCTTCTTTTTTATGCGTTTTCACATGGTATTTTGGTTCCCTTTGATTATCCTCTTTTTTCTCTCTCTGAGAATTATGGCAATCCTAGTCAGGAAACAAACTCATGAGAGAGAAAGAGAGAGATAGTAGAGAAAAAGAGATATTTACCGGGTTTGATATATTGTTGAAGTTTCACTGTGGACGTTGATCATACTTATGAAATATGATGATGATAGACTCTTGGTGCATGCGGTTCTCGTGTAAAATAAGCGTATAATTTTTTACAGTGTATGTTTAAAACATTCTAAGTGGCTATAGATTTAGCATTGCAATAATGCCTTAATAACTTAAGATGTTGCTGACAAAATAATTATTAAAAACACTAGCTTTCTCATGTTCTGCAATATTAGGATTGAATAACTTCAATTTTAATAACTGTACTCATTACTCTGTACTGTACTCAAGAGTTGGATACAATAAGCAACGCCATGACTTTCTTAATTCTAAAAGTATAAGGTAGCTATAAAGGACAATGTCCGATGGACATCTTCGATAAAGTTTATGTTTAATACTAGGTGTCTACCACTTTTATTTTAAAGTAAAAAGATTTTCCAACATGTTGAAACATGTTCATTGAAAGGGCCACATCACTACACCTAGACACGTAATTGCATCGAAGAGGACACGCTTACTTTCGCATTCAGAACACACACACTGTCAGTACACACATTATATACGAAACACACATACTTTATGTACTCACATCACTAATGTTCACCTTTCAAGGGCAAAAAGAACGTTTATTTTTTTTTCAGTTATTTAGTCAGCACAGGAAGATTACATCAGAAAAAGAAAAGTAAAAAAAAAAAAAAAAAAAAAAAAAGGACAATAGCGGAGTGTGTTTGATGTCTCACACATATTCTATAAACACCGGGAAATCCTTCACTATTCGTGTTTAGTATACACTGGACACGAAAATTTAAAACTCTGTACTTTATAGCAATATTTCAGTAATTTTATAATAAAATAAATAAAGTGTATTCTGTTTTAATCCAACTACAAAGGAACGAATAACACTGATTGGTGAACGAATACTATAGAGTTTTTATTTTATAGAGAAAAATAAAGTTAGATTGTATAATTCTCGAAACCTAAAAGTAAAGAATATATTTAATAAAATCTGTTCACAATTTATAAGCATTGCATGAATAACTTTACATAGGCTTCGACTGTGTATCTGTATTTTTCTTACCACAATCAAATCATTTTGTTAGGATTCAACGAAATTTTAATAGTGGACATTCATGTGGATATCAGATGAGGTCATTTCGTTTTCATTGTATAATTTTGACATACGTTTTCTTCCTGATATGTGTTTTATTACATTCATTGAAGCTGTAATTGACCAGAAAGAATACAAAAGCAACATCAGGAAACGTAATCGAAACAAAAGATACAACACAAGAAGAAAAAGAGCAAAACAAAATTAGATGAGACACAGTTGAAGAATACCTTTTAGGACGGATTAATTAAGTTGCAATTACTTCTGACATTTCTCCACTTCTTCTAACTAACTAAAGCCATCTGTTCATCACATCGTACGTTGATTGTCTGTGAAAGGAATTGGAGGGTCCCTTTTACTATTCTGTAGGTTTTTGCAACTGTTTCTATAGTAACGACTTAGTTACAATCACTCTGAGAAAGGAAAAAAAAAAACTCTGCTGATTGACATCTCATTTGGCCACGAACTACTTAAATGCCATTCAACGGCAATGACCGTTCCGAAAAGTCGTCATTGTATCACGCGACCTATTGGTGTGGACAACCCCTAAGAGTGGATATGGATGGATTGTGGGGTGGGGTGGGGAAGGAGGACAAAATAAATACAAAAAAGAAATTCTATGAGAGACAAGTTGGTTTTTGGTAATTCTTTCCTCAAAATCAATTCGATTCTTTTTTGTCTGTCATGTCTTCATCCATTCATTCGTCCATTTTCTCTTGTACCAATGTCCACTATCTCGACCTCTCTCTCTCCCTTGCCACATACACTCACAACAGAGAAATCAACTATTACCAATACTAATCAGCAACAATGTAGGAAACACGCACGCACACACGTACAACAATGCCGTCAGGGAAAGATGGTAGTATGAGGGGGGTGGGTGATGAAAAGAAACTGCGAGCTAGCAGGAGGAATCGGGTAGCAGGGAAAGTAAACTTAGTTCCCTGAGGGATTTTATTTCATTTTGCTATTGAAGTGTAAAATTTGGTGCATTTACAGTAGTTTTAGATTAATCTTTAGCAATATGTCATCAAAGTGACCCTGAGCCGTTACCCTCAACCCCAACCGTGCTGCATTTTTTTCTTACTTGGCTTCTCTTTCTTTTTTTAGTATTTCATTCTTTTTGTCTCTCTCTCTCTGATTTTGACAAATCGACAAGTAAGGAAAAAAAGACCAGGACATTATCCAGTCACGTCTTCAGAGGTCTCTGTATATCCCCTCCCTCCCCACCACGCATCTCTCTTCATCCTTGGAAAATCACCCTCCTACATCATCCCAATAAAAAACAATCTTCCCTTCTTTCCAGGAGTAGCATGAATAAATTACTTTGTCTAGTTTAATTCACTGAATGACTATAAGTGAATTGTGTGTGCATCCTTATGAATATTTTTTTCGATCATTTTTTCTCTCCGTCTTCATATATGTATGTATATAATATGTGTGTGTCTGCGTATGTGTTTCTGTTCCGAAGTGATCGGTTTTAACAACGCAAGATAGATGATTTTTCTCAACCATGCAGAAAATGGTGGGTGGCCACAAGGAATTTTTTTTTTCTTTTCAATATACACAGTACGTTTTTTTAGTTGCTTGGTAATATTAAGGCTAGCACCGCTCGTGGTTTAGTTCACATTGGACAAGCTAGGAGGAGCTGACGTAGCGGAAGTGACACAATGGGAAGGATAAAATAAACGCCACCAGTTTTCGATGCATTATGAGGAAATTTTTCGTCATTAACAAAAAGAAATAAGTAGATTATACTGGTTTGAAGATACGCTCTGCTGGTGGGAAAACCTCGGGAAACAAATGACTGTGTGTCGATTGATATTCATCTGTCTACTGGCTTCTTTTTTGTTCATTATTTTAACTTCTCGTTTGCGTTTTTACGTAAAAGAAGTGGCTCACGACTCTTTATCATGCATCTCATCGTCATCATCATCTTTATTGTCATGCGTCATCTTCTCCTGTTCCTCTTCGTTTCATTAGTCTTGGAATACATTTGAGTATGTTTCCAACATCCGCCCCTGTTTCTGGATTGCTTCTTTACTTTTCCTCTCCCCCTTCTGTACTTAGATAAGAACCAGAGGAAGCACAAAGGAAAAAACCGCTAAAGCAATGTAATTTACATTGGCCTACAGATAACGAAGTGGGACAATCGCTCACTTTCAGCAGCTTGCTTCGTTGTCTCTGTTACTTTTCCCCATCGGTTTGCATATTCTTGGTCGAAATTGAGTTGTTTTGCATATCTTAAGGCCTTCTTTTTCTGTTCTGGCTTTGCTCTTCCTCATAATTTAGTTATCTGTTTTTGGCACTGTAAAGAAATATAAACTCTTTTTTTATTATCCTTAAAATGTGTAACTTATCTGTTCCTTTTTTATTGCTTGCGGTAGACTGAATGAGTATATTAAAGATTGGAAAATTTATAGAATCTGACGTTAATTAATTTTCTGTTCCGAGTCAGTGCGTATCAAAAAGTGAAGGAACTACTCTCACTGTTTCACACTTGTCCATGTTTAGAAGAATTAAATAAATTTAAATAAGATCTTTCTCTAGCAATACACTGAATTTGGGCCAATATCGAGCCAATATTGGGGCAACAATATGAATATTGATCATGAATGGTCTTTCTGGATCAATATTGATAGCCATTGTCACGGTACGATATTTCGACATTCAATGCCATTTCTGAAACGTACGAAATGTGTTGTATTTCAAACATTAAACGTGTAAGAAAAAAAAAAACTTGGCAGATTAAAATATAAAGTTTAGAGAAATATCGCTGTCTGAAGACGTCATCGCGCGATACCGATCGACATTGGTTAATGTCGTTCGGAAGAGAGTCGTTTGTAAGTGCACATAACGTTTCTAATTTCTTTTCCAAGTGTCCACATGGCGATGTTAGCGGAAGCGGATGTCTGCCAGTTTTTAAACATGTGTTTCAGTTTCCATGCAACGGAAGTAATTAACGAAAAACGTCAGAAACAGTTACTAATAAAACCAATATTGCCCTCGTAGAATAGTGGCTAAACCCACGGACTGCAAATCACAATATTCCAGATTCGAATCTAGCCACAGAAAGCTGCAGAAAATTGCAACTGCACGTCAGTACGAGTTAATAGGAGGCGTTGTTTCTAAAACTACTGTCAAAATATACATAATTCTGTTCATTAAAACAGTACATTTTTCTCAGTGAAAGATAAGTGTTTTGCGATAGCGATCAACATCGATCTCCAATAACGATCGACATCGATCTCTATAAGCTAATATCAACAAAATTGTTTGCAGTTCAATATTGATAGCAAAACAACATCTATCGATATCGCAAACCGTCCTTTATTGATGTCGACCGATGTTGATGTGATAGAGATGTTTCGAATCAACACGAAACTAAAGGTTACGTGTGTTCGTCGAACATCAGAAATGGAGCCGGCCGGGTAGCCGTGCTGTGTACGGCGGTAGGCAACGACTCCAAGGTCCCGGGTTCGAGTCCAGGAAGAGACATGGTGTGGATTTTAATGGCTAAAGAGCGAATCGTAACGGGCCAAAGTCCAAAGTTACTTGGCTATCCCATATATAAACATAAAGTTTACCAAAGTTTTATCAGAAATGGAGGCGAGTAAAGAAGAGCAGAAGTGTGAACTGTGAATCCGTTTTTGTCTGATGAGGGAGTTGGACGACGAGAAATTCATCGTAGCATGTCTGTTGTGTACGGCGAACACAGCATGTCACGTTCAGGTCCAAATCTCTCCCCATGCGATTTCCACATTTTTGGAGAGCTGAGGAGAGACATTTGTTACATCAGTTTGCATCGGACGAGGACGTGTGTGACTGGGTCAAGATGTGGTTCCATCGACAGCGCACAAGCTTCTTCAACGATGGGACTGACCGTCTTATCTCCCAATTGGATAAATGTATTAACAGTTTTGGAGAATACTTTTGAGGTAATAAATCTTCAATGACACTTTCTGGCATCTGACCCGTTTTCATTTGCCTGTTCCTCATATTAGTTTTTATAATTTGTAGTAGTTACGATAGCTTTTCTTCAGCTTCAACTTATGACTGACCGACAGCAGGACATGAACTTACGTTCCTTACAATTGATAATCTGTACTTTGGCAACTTTAGCTGTTAGACCACAAGGACTGGGTAATATTTTTGCAGCTATTGTGTTACTTACATTAATTAATGATTATACTTCTTAACAATGTTCCTAAGTTTGCATGTTTTGATTCAATGTGTGGTTTAATGTTTTCATAACAACAGGTTCCATCAACAATAAAACAAAATCCATTGCAATTCCATCAATTTGAGTACAAATACCATGAAATACGCCCATACTATAATTTTCTATTTACAGATGGATCCAAAGAAGAACAAGGGGTGAGGGTTGTTACGTATGGCTCACAAGATAATTTTGCATCAACAAAGAATACCCGAAAATACCTCCATCTTCACAGCAGAGATTCATTATATTTATTTTGTTCTGAAACATGCATTACAACTAAGATTACACAACACTGTAATACAAACGCATTCTCAATCAGTAATAAAATCTTTACAAACTTCTAAAAATTAACTCTAACGAAGCATCTCCTTCTACTATTAACATTTTATATACCATACTTTAATACAAAAATGAAAAGCAGTTCATATCATTTACCTAAAAGCTCACGATTATTCCAAATTACACACTCTAACAGACCAATATCCCAACTCACCAATTAAATTTAGTAATATCACAAAATCTTTATCATAGACAAATTTACTACTCACGTACGAAAAAATAATCACGTTTAGACACAATGGATGAATCAAAACCGGCACATGACAGAAACTTCTAACGGCGTCCCAGCCATGGTGCAAAGGAATTACAGCAGAACATAAAAGCATGTACTTCTATAAATCGTATAAGATCACAACATATTAGCACTAATGCTCATTTCGCTAAAACTAAATCAAATGACAATCAAAACTGTGACTGCTCTCCACAGTAAAATAATGGCGATGTCAATAACATACAATGTAATATGTATGAAAAAGGTATAGAAAGCCTCTAAACAGAGCACTCCTAAAACAAAGAACCCTTAGAATAATAATAGCATTGTTGAAACATCCACAATAAAAACAGGATTTATAAACCCAATAAATCATCAATATGACCATTGTGTTAAGGAAATACATTTTGGTGTAACCGATCAATAAGCTAGTTTGGACAGGTAAGTAAACGGTAAGGGAGGTAATAGGAAAAATGAAGTTGCTGGATCACGAATGGCTGATGAATTATCCAGACATTTCTTACGATTGAAAACGAAATTGAGAAGATATAACAACATGTAACATGGATAACAACTACACTCAAAAAAAATATTGGTGTTTATTGCCACCCCAAAAGGTGTAATAGAACACCTCTACCTCTACACCAATTCCTTCAATGGTGTTTATTAACCGGTGTTTCTGAATACCGGTAGAGGTGTTTGTCAACACCAGAAACTGTGTTGGACACTCCGGATGGTGTTAACTAACACTAGAATTGGTGTTACCCAGCACTGGAATTCGTGTAGAGGTAGAGGTGTTCTATTACACCTTTTGGGGTGGCAATAAACACCAATATTTTTTTTGAGTGTAGGAAGCAATAACTTGTTCAATTCAGTTCGGCTGCTTTTTGTTTTGTAACCTTTATTAAACAGACAATATAAAAGTAGAAAACAAGTCTTCTAAGGTTTAGTAATATATGAAAACAGTGTACGCACCAACTTAATTACATTTTCATTGTATAAGTGAGTACCTTTAAAACATAAGGACTGTAAAAGTGAAAACATTATATTTTTGGTCATTGTTAAAAGTGAATTGTGTTTTCCTTTATCTGATAGCAAATCAACATTATCAGATTTTGAAGAGAAAACCGTGTATATTAATTAAATGGTTATTCAATAGATAATAAAGTCTATCGAATTAGGAAATCAAGACGTTAGCACTTGAAATATATTTAAAAAATAAATAAATAAAATAAAAGCAAGAGCTTCGTGTGGTGAATCACAACCATGTTGATAATTTCAATTATATATGCTCGTTAAGTTTAAATAGTTTAGATTAGAACAAGTGCATGTCAGCCTGCATACTTTGACCGTATGTGAACTCTGCGAATTCGCTTCCTACATTTAACAACGTGAAGGAGCAAAATAACAAAGTGAGTAATCATTCCCGTCTCACAGTTGAGTGTCCTCCCTGAACTACTGATTGATTCTTATTCATTACCAATAAGGAAAAACAAAAACGTTTCCTTTCTCAAGAAAAGACAAAAAGATAGATATATATCTCTCAAGTTGCACCATCTTTCACCATCAATCATAATTATCTTTTTCAGATATACTAACATATGCAAACACGGGTTAGGTTTGGTTATTTGAGATTAGCCTGAAGTGAATAGCTAGGAACATATCTCTATTCCGCCAGGATTTTCAGGTTCGGGGTGTAGAGGCAAAATTGGGAGGGTGTAACTGGAGCTTTGCACGATTTCTATGTATTTTTGACCGTAAAAAAATAAGTTGGGGGGGGGTGTTCTTGTTAATTTGGGGGGTGACATTCCCCATAGGGGCTCTGGTGGAATCACTGTCTGGCTGTGAACCCCAAGTATGCGGTATGAAGACCATAAAAAGCAATTCATTTCAGTACCAGTATGCAGTAAATCTACACTGGAAATCTTCTGGCAGAAAAAGTACACAAAAACTTCACTAAAAATGAACTTTATGTGAACGCTTATGAACTTCATGTGAACCTACACAAAAAATGTGAGTTTTTGTGTGCTCATCGTATCTTCTTGTTGGCTTCTGTATAATACTGTTCATTTTGTACACATTGAGTTCATATTTACCGTAGTTCATAATATCTAGAGTTCGTTTTCAGATCATTTTTAGAACATTTCCCACTTTTAAATTAACATTTTGTGCATAAATTGAGTATCAGCACACCAAAAGTTTATAAGTAAGCATTGAGCGTAAGTCATATTATTTCCACGAAAAGTTCATATATTATGCACTAAAAGCGATCTAAAACTGGAAGTCTATAGGACGTATTGTGGACTATTTTCGGGACATATTATGCGCTAAAAATCTAGTTTGTGCCCAGTCTAAGTTTCACATGTAGCACCTTATAAAGTCTGTTGTGGCGTATGATCATTGGCGGCGATTAGGGGAGCGAGAGGGGGCAGTCCCCCCCACTTTTCCCGACCATTCGAATAGTGAAAATAGGATACAGAAATTGCGCATTGAAGCGGAAAAGGGGGAATTGCTTCCTGATTCTCGAGTAATTTGTCACCCATTGACCATACTAGCAAAAAAATAAACTTATTAATAGTATCATTTTTTATCGGTTATTATGAGATGTTACAAAATTAATCTTTTCACGCTTGTTCAGTTCCAATAATTCCATAATTCTACAAGTTGAGAACGGTCTATAAGTAAAGTTCGTAAGTGAGAAAGTTGACATTTACTACTGACAATTTGTTGAATATGAATTGTTATTTATGGCCTTTAGGCATCTTTGGCTTAGTCCGGAATAGGGTAGGAACAAGGATGTGACGAGGAGTCGGCCAGGACCTAATTGAAAGGAACCATTCCAAGCAATTACCTGTGTGACTGAGGAAAAAATCATGCTTGTGTCTGGTGTGTTATGCATGCTGTAAGTTGAACATTCACATTCTGTTTCACTACAGATTTTGTAAACAAACTATTGGTTAATAAAAATGCAGATAGAAAAGTAGGTCAATGGAGTGACCGGGAATCGAAGTTGAAAGTTTTGCATGCCAGCGGACATCTGCCATTGAACTGTCGCCGGAAGAACCGATTTTTCTTACATATTGGATATTCCTTTGACCTGGAATTCCAGAAGTATTCCTCAATTAAAAGCTTCCCATAGAGGGGAGTGACTTGGCACTGTATATCAGCTTTGATTGAATGGTTTTTAGTTGAGGTGAGAGGAATATTAAATATATAGAGTCGTTGGGACGATAACTTAATGATATAGGACATCGGTCACCTGGAATGCAACTGGAGGCCCGGATTCGATTTTCGGTAGCTGGAGTGACTGGCGTATTGCTACATTTTCAACGTGTTACTATACATAGAAGTAATTTGTGTAAGGAATTAAATTGTTTAGTATTGTCTTCAATGAGATTCTACAGTTTATTAACATGATCCTGTCTATTTATAAATTTATTTATTTATAAATACGTTTAATATTTTTGTGTACCCCGTTTCTTGTTAAATGTATATTTATGAGCAGATTTCCATGCACAACTTACTTTAAGTTAAGAATGTTGTTGATTTAACAATAACATATGATAAATATCAAAATATAGTTTATTAAATTATGACCCGGGTACTCATGTGTGTAATTTTATTGTGTGTTCAAAAATGTTTAAAAAAATATGTGCTTAATATGAACAAAAAGTGACACAATCTACATTTAAAAACTACTAATTACACAAAAGAATACACTACGTACTGGAATTAGTGTTATACGAAATACAGTGCTATTAACTGTTTATATCCGTATGCTCTTAGGTGAGATAAACCGAAAGTAGTTCCGACATCAAATTTGGTAGTTTTGGAATATATTGCAAATAATGCTTTATAGTTTCTGCATATATGTTACACGAAAAACTGAAACAAGAATGAACTGTTACTGTTACTTACGAGCATATAATTTTATTTATTTAAAGATTTCCAGATAAAACCCAATTTCAACCGTTTTACATCAGCATCGAACCCGGGTCCTTCCAATTACAAGGCGAGTACCTCTTCCTGACATTACACTGAAGATCACTTTGTATATTCTGATTTTCAATAGAAAGGAATGTCAATCATCAGGTAAAAAGTTTTATAACGCGGAAAACTTCTTTCTGCATCACATGATGGTATCACCACAAATTTGAACTTCGATAAACAATTAAAATGCAACGGCGAGGATTTATTTGATTAAAATTACATAGAAATTTAAAAAAAAAATGTATGCTGAAGTTTAAACGTAGAAAATACAACAAATTACGGAAAACATTAAATTCAGTCAGTATTACTTTAATATGTTTACTTCAAATCATTATACACGAAATTAATTTGTTAAACAAATTGGTAAATACGCCACATACAATTTATGCGGGGCGAAAATGCACTAAAATGTGCCAAAATCTGTATAAAAAATTGTGAGAACAAACAGCCCAAAACTGATCACAATCACTCAGTCCGCGCACGTATGAATACATTTCAATAATTAAAAAGGATATTAATTAAATAATTATCAGGCCCCATTTATTATATAAATGGTGTACAATAATATTGTCATTTATGCAATCTGACTATTGAAAACTCCACTGAACGGTCATACCTATTATACACTGATACAAATATTCAAAGGCTAAATTGTCCCCCACTTCTGACCGGCAATCGCCGTCCATGCGTATGATCATGTACTACTTGGTATAGTAAAGTAGTTTCCATTACTCTTGTCTTTTCAATCGTAGGATACCTACATGAGAAGTATTTTCTTTTCCGATTAGCTACCTAATAATTACATTAACTTCCAGTTTTACAATCTATGGCTAAGCTTCTGGTCAGGGCTAAGTTGAGGTCAAGTCATATTATGGCCAATCGGCGTATCGCAAAATATTACTTGGACTCAACTTAGTCCTGAACAGAAGATTTGCCGTCGATTGTAAAACTGGGGGTAAATAGGTTATTTCTTTCGTTTTAGTTAGATTTCTTTCTGTTTTCTTTCTTTACTTGTCCTTTAATGAGTATTTTTTTTTATCACTAACCAATCGCACATAACTGAAGTAGAGTGGCAGTCGCTAAGGTAAATAATTTAGGGACTAATTTGTTCCATTTTTTTCCTTAGTATGTGAGAAGTGTTATTTACGCTTTTCTGGAAAGGGTCTAAGATTGAAGTATTTGCATGTAGTGTTTCATATTAAAGATGACCCTTAACTAGACCGCCTACGATAATATTACTCATCTTTTTCTTGGGATTTAAACCGAAATATCAGGCAAGTCTTACCGTACTTAACAGGAAATTGACAAGATTCGAAGACTTCCTATTCAGTGCATATTGATATGGTGTCTTCCTGCAGATGAAAGTGTGGCAGCATATCGGAAAAATCTGTGACTCTAAACATTTCTTATATCTATCAATAATCATTATCATGATCAATTTCATTTTTGATGATATGCTTGCCATGATAATCATGTCTAGTTAAGTATTTTACAGGAAGACATCAATCAGCCAATCCACCGAATACGTTTGGGTCGGGGACATTATTTGATTTTCTTTAAACCTTCTCACATGTTCCGATCCTTTTCTTTAGATTACGTTTTACTTAAAATTTATAAATCATGGATAATCAGTTGTTTGTTTTCTGTAACATAATCCTGTTAGATTATTATGTTAGGTTACTTTTTGCTCCGAAAGGTTCTACAAATTTTAACCATGCTCGGCTCCTGTATCAATGCTCATATTTAAAAGAATAAAAACCAAAATTTCATTACGATGATCATGAGAAAGCTTTAGTTAAAGCTCACTAATGTTACCTAATGTATCTATCTGTTGTAGATTTGGTTCGATTAGCGTATGCTAATAATGTCCTAATTTCATAATAACCT
>JAGDQP010037271.1:0-18695 GCA_022664845.1 Lepisma saccharinum | reverse complement strand
TGTATTTCATGGACATGGGCGGCAAGAGAAACATGGTGTTTTATCGTAACTTTGTACACTTTCCAGAAGTAACTCCATTTTCCCGAAAATTCATAAAGAACCAAAGTTGCCAAAAGGCCATAAATAAATTCAAATTCAAAAATTAGCTAGGGCCACGGTGGCTCAATGGTACACTGTAAAAACAGTACCTTTGACTTTTGGGTACAAAACTGCAATTTTGTACCACAATTTTTGAGAGGCAGTGGCGGATCCAGGGTTAGGCTTAGAGGGGCGGTTCTTTGCTTCCCAGTTCATGGGAGGGAACAGATTAAAATTTAAAAAACGAAGCTAAAATATGAATCCCTGTGCCCGTCACTAATTCCCAAAAATTGAGGGTACATTATAATGCCTATTTTTCAGATGCTGTGACGGGCACAGGGATTCATATTTTACCATCCTTTGTTTATATTAATTATTTCCCTCCCAAGAACTGTGAGGCAAAGAACCGCCCCTCTAAACTCAACCCTAGGTTCGCCACTGCCTCTCAAAAAATTGTGGGTACAAAATCGGCATTTTGTACTCACTATGCAAACGTACAGTTTTTGCTGTGTAGAGCGCTCTCCTATGGTGCTTGGGATCGTCGGTTCGATCCCGACTCGTTCTGTGTGGGCTTTGTGGTGGACAAACACCGTGTGCGTAGGTTATGAATGTAAAAAAATTGGTACGGCAAAGGGAAATTGTTTGTGATAGCGACTTGGCGCAAACGAATTATTGTGAGCTGCTGGGACGTCGGCCAATTCGAATACATTTCGACCTACCTTTACTTCAGAGAGTTTCTGAAAATCCCTTAGTTCCTTTGGGAAATCCCTTTCGCAGCCATTGCGCAATTTCGGAATATGCATTTTTGGATAGAGCAGGTTGGACGCCTTTGACGCTAGCATGGCACATCAGTTTTACTGTTAATGGTATCTGAAATATGAAGCTCAAGAAATTCATTTGCCCACGCTTTCTGAAGCGTGTAGCTCCAAAAGTAAGTAGAATTCGACAAATAACAATTATAAATTTTCTTCTCAATTTGATAAGAGCTTTTCGTCCCGAAAGTTTTGACCACTAATTTTTCTCCACTCTGTATATTCAAAAACAGTTCCGTTGGGTATATGTGCTGTACCATGATAGGCAATGCATCGCACTTCAAAGTAATGGGCCCTGTGGTCTATCCTCGCTCAGGAGCTTTATATATTTTTCTTGCTGACAATTCAATTCGTTTAAACACACTTTTATTTGGAGGTTAATATAAAGTTTTATTTGGGGCTTATTTTAACTTTTATTGTCAATTACAAAGCAAAAAAAAAATATGTGTGAGGATGACGGTTATTCATTATTGATTTCCAGAAGCAGGTAATTCGTATTTCGGATATACGGTAGTTTCAATAATTTGCATTACGTCTATCCGGGTACAACATGGTTTATCAAATTATCCTACAACATGGTTTATCAAATTATCCATATAAAAGATATCCGGATAAGAGGGAAAATTAATGTCTGTGTTAGTTATGTGAGAGATATCTAAGATATTGAAAATTTGTGCATCCCTCATCTAGAAAGTTCGGACATGTAACATGTAAATTAAAGTTCTATTCCGATTTAGTTAGTAAATATTCTTCCTTAAATAATGTATCAGGTGAATTATTTATAATTCCGCTTTATCAGGATGTCTGACATAAAAATAATTCGGATGGCCTAATTATCTATTTACTATTCACTAAGTTTATTCCGACGTTTGAAATTCGATTTACTTTGGAATCAGTAATCCAAAATGTCAGATAACTTCCAAATTATCCGAATAACGGTAACCGAAATATACTGGATAAATATCTCTGAATTTCAAGGATATATTTAACGGAGATAATCCGAAAAATTAAAAAATTTCAATCTGTTTAATTTACAGTATCTGTCACCTGTATTTACGGGAAGTTCCGGTATCTGTCATCCGAATCATCTGTTTCCATTTGCCAATAGCGAATGCATGATCATCGGAATATCTATTATCAAGGGTAGTACTCACCAAGTATAATAAGTATCTACAGACATATATCTATAGCATTTTCAATTCCTAAATATGACAAATAATATTCAGAGCGATTCGCACGGGCAAAAATAAGGCGATGTGATTTTCTTTCAGTCCCTTAAGGCACACTTATGATTCTTTCAATTGAGATCTATTCAAAACAGTCCCCCTGGCAGCTTAGGTAAGTAACACTTTAGAACTCCTATATCATAATATCTGCAATACTTTCGCTGGATTTGAAGATTTTAGTACCAGCAGTATCCTTTGAATCCTCAATTGAATTAATAACTAAGTAATATCGTCCTTTCCTTTGCAGTGATAAAAAGTGAAAATGGGAGTAGTTTTAGAAGACTTAAAGAGAGCGAGTATGGAGGGGATAAAACGGATTCTTGTCCATATATATTACATGTCAAATGTAATTGAAGTATCAGGTCGTGGAGTAGAATTTTCTCTTTTTGCTGCGTTACTTAACGTTTAATAACTCCTCGTTTAAACAAGAAAAATGTACGTTTTCCCTCCCATTGCAACGTCTTTACAGCTAAGGAAAAGGAAGTGACAATTATTGTGCGGTGTGTTAATGAAGCGAGCAGAATCAACTGTGATGTGTACGTTCGTAACCTAGGAAGCAATTCATTCCTTCTGCTACCTTTCGTGAAATGTAACATGGAACACAACGTTCTAAAGGCTAATGCACACGTAGGGTGCCGTAGCCCTGCCATGCTCCGTCCGTGCCATGGCCACGACCATTCACACATAGGTTTGATCCTCTTTCAGGTCATCAATGACTATTCTACTTCTTCTTCCCGCCTCTATATGACTTACTTTTAACCATTACTTGTTTAAAATGCCAATTGTATCTATTCTTGCCGAAACACCTCTAAAATACTATCGAAACAGTGTTATTAATCTTTGTCGGGCCTTTATATCTGATTCAAAAATACAAAGAGAGACTGTTAAAAATTACAAATTGTCGTAAATTGTGAATAATGTGCGCACACAAAATTTAATTATCTTTTCCTTTTCTTCCAGGAATCGATTCAAGAGTTGGTCTTGGATTTCGACTAGGTCCGCATGCTGATTTTCAGTTGGTATTTGAGCTTGGACCACAAATTTACACTCAAAAGCTTGGCGAGGAATCTAAACGTCGCCGACAAACTGCTCAGCATGTAGTTGAAGCTTCACCTACAATAACAACAGTAACAGGCGAAAAAACAAAGCCTGATACAGAAGCAGGCAAATGGTTAGCAAGATGGCGCACATCTGTAGCGTCATCTCAGAATCAGGCAGAGGTGGTACCTGTTGAGATGGAAGAATACCCAGCAACTGCTCCAGAGCCACGAGATCCAACAAAAAGCAGAACAGATTTTGTACAACACCTACGTCAACTTTACAATAAGTCAACCAATAACTGAACGTATTTATATTCTTGAAGATATCAAACGAGTATCTTTTCATCCAGTTTTAATAAGAACCAATATTATTTATTTTAGATCTTCCATTTCTTTATTATAAATTATTTGTCGAACAATTTACAAAAATAGTTTTAAAAGAATATTTATCATTTAAATTTTAATATAATCTTATATTGATTTCAAACTTACTGGTTTTAATTTGTTCCAAATGTATATTTCATTGTAAATATTTAAAAAATGTTCATATTTGTACACAGCTCGTAAATAAAGGTTTTAGAATACAAGACAGCATTATTTTATATATATATATATATATATATAAAATTCTTTAATAATTTCAAGGTATCTATGAAATAATGGTGGGAAATGCCTCTTGTTACGTACCAATGGTTGTATTTCCTAATTAACACCTGACGGAAAACCATACACAATCTTATTCCTAAAACTCGAAACTTGATTACCTAAAACGTCCTGCATGTGACCTACAAAACGATATTGAATATATATATATATATTTACGAAATGGTTTCCAATTTCTGATAATGCAGAGAAATTTTAACGGTGTGATACTTTCATGATCATGCGGAGTTTAATACTTATTGAAAAAAATACTCAAACTGTCGCAAGCTGAAACTAAACGGTGTGCAAAGAAAACGGTTATTTTCTATTCAGACTCTAAACAATAAAATAATAAACTTCCCATATGTGTGTGTCCAGCTATTTTCTCCAAAGCCACTCCCTCCACTCTCACATATATGGTATCATATGAAAGCTTGTCATCAGGGGGGGGGGGGGGGGGTTTTTTAAAAAAAAAAGGTGAGAGAAGATACATGTACTCAATTCTGCACCTGTCCCGGGAGCATGTAAGCATCTTTATATTGATAGTGAACCTAGAGAAAACAACGCATTTTGATTGGCGGAGCTGCTACATGACCAGGTACAAACAATTTTTTAAAAACATTTTCAGGAAGTCACTGTAGTGACTAACCCGCTTCAAGTGTTACGCCCTCACTTCGGAGAAGGGACTCTCAGGACAAGGAGGGATGTTAAGGATAGGTAGCTGGTTTATGGGTCGTTATAAAATTTTATTTTATATTATTCGTAACTCTTAAACTGTAGACTTCGTAAGCTTCAGCTTATAACCATATGAGGTTAGGGATCCGGTGGCAACGTGATGGAAAATGATGATGCTGTCCACATAACCATCACAAGTTGATACTAGAAAGACGAATAATTATCTTCTCGGCTAGGGGCGACTGAAGGGATTAATGAAAAACATATGAGCCCTAAACGTAACAATTATGATTACTGTGTATTCATGAATATGAAGGAAGTTCTTTGAAGGAAAGTGTCTTCAGAAAGCAGTATAAGGTGTGACCATGAAGAAAACTTAGTCCTGAATATAATGGTTGAACGTTGACTAAAGATTTATTTGGCGGCTAGTTGTATTTGATGGAAGATGGCGGGTTGGTTGGGTAAAGTGAGGGAAATGACAATGAGCTGTTCCATAGTTGGGTTGATAGGCTGCTGCTATTGGTTGGGGACCGATTTGGTTCGGCGATACGTAAATGAACGGCTGGTAAATTGTCGTTATGCTCTGGTTTGGGTTTGGCTTTGCATTTTTATTAGAAAGTAGAGTGTTGTTCTGGACACTGGTTATACAAGTACTTCAGAGTTTTGAAGGTTGGACAGTTTTTATTGTTGTGATTCTCGGTACAGTACCACAGGTATAAACAAGTGGATAGACAACAGACATAATGCAAAAAGAGAAATATCAAAAGTTAAAGGAATTTTTTTTCTGTGTTTTGAGTTATTAATTAGCAATCATATATTTCTTAAAAAAATAGCATATTAAAAAACAAAATCAACAAATATATTTCAAGGAAGGATGCAACTCGCTTACCTCAGCTAACTTCTTGTAGATAAGCTCCAACCAGCCAATCCCTCTGGTCGAATAGTTATATGGCTGACTTCAGAAAACGCTGAGAACGGCGCTGATCGCTCACTCCACCAGACGAGTGCCTAGATAAGACGTTATAGAGGGTTTGGCTATGCTTTCACTCCTTCTTGACGGAGATAGCAAGGTGAAAGACCTTGCCTAACGGGTCGAGACATGAAAAGTTTGAACACATTCCGAATTCCCACCTTCACTTTAATAATTAAAAATCTGTTCATAAACTCCTACGAGTTAATTATTAACATAAAAAAAAAATAATAATATTGTGTTCACTGCTAGTACATTTCGTAACGGCCGCAAACTTTCAAGGTTCGTGTTGTATAAAAGTGAGCCAATTGTTTTACTTTCCAATTTAAACGAAAAGTGTTAATTTTCACCGAATTGCGCAAAAATTTCATTTTCTCTTACAACCAGAATTAACGTGTTTTGACATGAGCTATCAACTGAGGAAAGGTTAAATCCTTATGTTACCTGTGGAAAACGCTGGCGAGTTACAATATGAGGAAGAGATTACATAAGTCCTATATTAATAATAGAAAAGTTATAATTGAGTGATTGAATTGTTATTGACGTCCTGAACAAGCTGGTGAGCTTCCAAAGCATACAGTTTTTTTTAAAATGGGCTCCGAACCACTTCGTTCAATGCACCCCGGCGGCAACTGAACCCGTAACCACGTGCACAGAAAGCCAGCGCGCTAAGATGTCAGCCACCACATAGTCAATACTTGTAATTTAATTTACTAAATTAATATTCAACATATCTAAAAGATTGAAAGACTATATCCTAAATTTAATTACGAAGCGTACGTAAGAACTGAATACACAAAACGAAAGAGTGACTCAACGCGAATTCCCTTTCCACCCACAATTGGCAAGTAGGGAAATTTTGGAAACGAATTCTTCCATTCTCTACTTGTTTTTGATAGAAAATTCCCTTTATCATCAAAAATATCTACAGCGATAAATACGATTGTAATTTCTATTCAGCTCCTCCACTGAACAAAATCCTTTCGAACAACGTTTTTTACTTCTTTCTGCACTGCCTGCAAGCAAAACAGGCATGCGCAATATGAGAAGAGATAAGTCTACCGCAAAGTATGTGAGGCGATAAGAGTAATGCAAGCCCTTTAAAAACTGAATCGAGCCACATATATACGACGATACCAAGCATAGGACACACATTGAGGAATGTCTATTCCAAGGTGGTCTATCCGCTCGACTAACTTTTCAGTTTGTGACTGTTGTCTGCTTCTACTAGAGTGCCGCGCGTGTGAACAACAGGATGCAGCAATTTTGGAGCTAGCAAAAACATTTACAATACTTTTAAATGGTTATAGTTCTTTAACATTTAAATTATTTCTTACATTTTTATATCATAGAATGTTACATAAAAGAATAAATGGCTGATATTTTCGTTATAAAAGTCCAAATCAAAACAAAGCTCATTACCAGTCAAAACAAATGTAATTAAATATAATTAGTACAGATTTGGGTAGACGCTGTTTACCCTGGCTACTGAGATTCGCCACTGGGTATGTTGGCTTTTCCGTTCTGAAGTTGAGCGTACACTGTATTTTTAACATTGTTTACACTGCAATGGAAGCGGTGCTTGAATGATTGATGGTTCCACACTATAGCGCCGTCTATAGATATTGAGAAATCTTTCAACGATTTATTAGTTAAGTGTAAGCAAACAAAACTACCATATTGTTGTGTGTACCTCGTGTTTCTTCTTCGTTGATTCTTAGGCACTTAGTGATGACGTATCCCTCGGCATTAAGTTTGTCCTTGAATATGTTCGTGGTAAGATCTGGTGGTACGATCAAAGGTCATTGAAAGGCAATACAAATCTGAGACGTTGATGATCTTAGTCAAAACCGCATCGTGGATTCTTGATGTCATTTAATTGTGTGCACAACTAAAGTAAATCAAAGATTTGTTTAGCTTAGATTTTTTCTTATTACAAACAAAACCAAACATTACGTAACTGATATAACACAACGATTAAATAATATTTCTTGTTGTCAATAATTGACAAATGTAATTATTATTTCATCATAGGAAATCCTTTTTAGAATCTTCACTGAAACTTTCATAAAATATTAAGCTTCTTAAGTCTTTATTTTTAAAATAATGTTTTTTTTTTTCACTACAATCGTTTTTTTTTTCCTTTCCTCCTTTTTTTCGGTCTTGACTCTGCCTTACTGGTTCATGGTCACAAATAGTTTTATTTCAAAACAATCAGCTCTCCAGTTCATGTCGAGAAATTGTTTTATTTTCTTAACATTGTAAAATTAATTCCTTTCTTTTAGATGCATTTTTGTGTGTAATGCGTCATGTGTCCTTCAGACCATTACACAAATCCCTGCTGGGTGAAAGAAAAAAGAACTTAATATTTTTATTTTTCCAAAACTTCTTGCTTTCTTTTATGGTTTAATGTTTGAATTGATTACATATCTATAAAATATGATGAAACTTATACTAAACTCAGGTCATCTTAAGTTATTTAAGTGGCTTCTAAAACCTTGACTAAATCATATTTTTTTCTTCAGAGCATTGGAAAATCTTAACATAATCAATACTTTCTTGACTTATCTTACCATCTTGAATCTTCTTTATTTTAACAGTATATATTTATATCACTAACACAAAGTAAAGCCGGAAGAGCAATTTAAAGTAAATTTACGATAAAAAGGAAGGAATTTGCTTACAGCTTATTTGTTCCATAGGAGAAAACAAATACACACACATACACAATAATAATATACACAGAGTTCTTCGCGATAATTCGGGCTTTGAAAGTCCTTCGTCTTGGCGGGAGAAGAAATGACGGACACGTGCAGATAAAATAAAAGACTAGACGATAGTAGAACCACGTAGCGGACGACGCATCAAGTTTGGAAAACCATTGACTGCTGTATAGCGTGTAGATTTGAGGAGCTTGGAACAATTGACAATGTATTGTGTGTAAGTTCGGGACGGAATCGTGGAAGGAAATGTGTTCAAAATGCAGAGCAAACTGTAGGTTTAGAGTTATTGAAGGTTAAGGTCAGGCTTCATTTTTGGGCTCAAGCTATGAATAAATGCTCCCTCCCACAGACGGTGTGTTGAGGTGCTGGTCGTAGTTGGCAATGTGTATTATGGCAACAAGGAAAGATATATCAAAATTGGTGTTGTTTGACTGGATGCGTAAGAAGACTGAGGCATCCGGTTCGTTAATAGTGCAAAAGTGGCGATGGTTATTAACACTAATGCTGAGAGACCCACTTGTTTTCCCCACATAAAAGGCAGCACAGAATTCGCTGGTTAGGATGTAATTACATTAGACGTGTGGTATGTACCCTTTGGATTTAAGGTATACCGACCACTAACCACTGGCAGTATTGATTTATATAATCTACTATGCAGCGCCCTTCAAAAAGGTTGAAAAGTTCTGCAATCTCATTTTCAGTCTCACAACTAAATCTACATGCTTTTCAATTTACTAGCATTTTAAGTTTTAGAGTTTCTACAGCTTTAGATCAACGCTCCTTTCTTTTAGCTGTAAACCAAAGCCAATTTACGATTCTCTTTCAAATATCTGTATTTATCTCGAACTCCTTTCACTATATGTGATATAATATCTAAACATAGTATATTAAAAAATATTTCATGGAGGTAAACCTGTGACATTCATTTACAGTATTATTAAAATAATGTACTGTATCAGTTTATTTGTTTGCTTCACATAGTATGATTCCTATTGCACAATGTTCGCAAAATTCGTCCTTAGGGTGTACGTTTCAACTGGGTTACTTTGTGGATGATAGCAGGTAGTGAATGTGTTTTATATTATGTTCTCGCGTAAAGATTTTCCATGTATTTGCAGTAAACTGTGTACCGTTGTCAGAAATTATTTTTCTAGGAAAACCATGTTGTTTGCAAAACCCCTGAAATCTCTAATATCTCTGAAGTATTGGCTTTCTTTTAAATAAATAAGATAAATTTAGAAGCCACATCGACCATGGAAAGTAAAAATTCAAACACATTAGATCCAGCAAGTTTTAGGATAATATCCAGCGAAACTTATTCTATTTATGCTTAAGCTCATATTTGTTTCTCCACTTTCCTATTCATTCGGGTATTAGGTTTACTTTCAATACATATTGTACAATCCTTTGTATGTATCCTAATATCATTTTTATTTTGTTCCAATATAAATATTTTCTCATGGATTCATAAGTCTTAATTCCAATGTGTCAGTGTCAGAAGTCAAGGTACAATTTCATTAGTAATAATTTAGACTTTTTTGGTACCAAAATCTTCCATCTAGTTCAAATTTGGTCATTATCATATTATCTACATATTGTAAAGTGCCGGGGATTGCGCTATTGTAATATACGACAAGCCACGTGCTCTTTGTTTGTAAATAAATAGTAGTGCGTAGTAAGAGTAAAAACACGTGCTACTATCAAAACAAATGGTAGTAATAGTAGACGGAGAGAGTCGACAACAATCAACCGAAGATAGCCGAAGATGCAGACGACGACCAGGAAACTGAAGAGTCGGTAGTCCAGAACAGAATAAAAAGGCGTCGGAGCTCATCAGAAATCACTATTTCGATCCCGGAGATAGTCATGCCAACACCTCTCCCTCTCCCTGGTTCGATCTGCTACGAGATGGACCACCCTACCTAACCGGCCGGATCTGCCACGAGATGGGTCAACTTCCTACCCGCCTGATCTGCTACGAGATAGGCAATAAATCCCCCAAGTCCTGATCTGCTATGAGATAGGACTTTTCCTTATGGCCCCAGCCAGCTACAAGCTGAGGGCTTTTTCTCTCAGCCAGACAACAGCCGTTGTCTGGGACAACGTCAACCGCAACACATGGAACCGTATGGAACAGAAAGATAGTAATTTGAGATACGAACGTAGCTCAACAATAAGTCTCCAATAGTTTTGTACGGGAGACTCTTTTTATTAACTTAGTGGACTTGTAAATTTTATAATAAAAGGTGAAGGGATAAAAGACAAGCTACGAACCTTTCATTTGCTCTAACTGTATCTACCTAATAAATTAAATAAACTAGTAACGGCGCCAGACTCAGTTACACTGGGCATTGCGGTGGCAATTAAGGCGCCCTACAGACAGTTTCTTTACGATATTTATGTTCTCTCGCACCATAATTTACTGTTCCATTCTTCTCTTCCGAAAGTTCTTTCAACTTATGTAACTTCATATCACTATCATAGCTCCTTCTCTACTTCTCCGCTTGCAACTGGGGAAATTAAACAATTGCCACGGATTATCTACTTAATATGTCAACTATCTTATAATTACTCCTGGGTATAATACATATTTCGTAGTAATATTCTTGTAGGATTAAGGACCATCTTTGCACTCTATAATTCCAAAGACTCTCTAACCACATAATATATCTGTGATCAGTGTATATTTTATAAGGACGTCCTTTCGATAATTCTCGAAATTTAGTCACTGCATGTACTGTACAATTGCCAGACATTCCAATTCAGTATTGGCATAGTTTCGTTCATGAGACCTCAAAATACGACTTTTAAACTGTATAACTTCATTTTCCTTAAGTATACTTTGCCTTATGTAGCCGACCACTCCAATTGAGGAACCGTAAGTCACAATATAAAACTATTTTTTAAAGTTATGTTGTACCAAATCAGGAGTATTAATACTGTTTTAATTTCATAAAAACATCTTCCTCCAAGACGGACCATTTCCACCTAATCTCTTTCTTCAGTAGTCTATATATTGGTGCAATTATTTCATTGTATTTATGAATAAAACGTTGTCGCCAATCAGGGCCTACATGGTCCAATCAAACGCTATAAAGCTTTTTTAATTGTTGTGGATACTTTAAAATATTTTCACTTTCTCAGGTAATATACGAATACTGTTACGTGAAACCACATGGCCTAAAGGATATATCTTTTATAGCAAATGTTCACTTTTTAAATTTGTTAAACAATTTTCGTTTATTGTCTTTAATACTATCTATTTTCTTAAGATGCTCTTCAAATGTTTAAGTAACAAAAATCATAAACATAGATTTTAAGCCAATCGCTAGGTTCTAAGCCAAGCATCGTGTTCATCATGGCAATAAATATAGAAATCAGCGCTCACCAATCCATATGGCAGACGTATACATTGGTGGTGACTTCCGTAGTGAAACGTGTGTAAGGTCTGCTCCGTCTAGACAGAAGCACCTGAAAATACGCTGAGGACAGGCCAAATTTCGAGAAATAACTAGAACCAGAAAGAAGTTAATAAAAATTATCAACCTGATTTTGTGGAACCATTATATACTTATTCAATTGACGCAGATCCATTACTGGCCTCGCACTCCCATCTGGTTTGTCCACAACATGTATGGTATTAGCTTTTTTCAATAACATTCCAACATTCCCACTTCAACAATTCCTAACTGCTTCCTTTTTAACGATTTGTATAGAATATTGCTTTAACTATTAAATTTTCTATATACGAATGAACCATGATAACCTGGACAAATTTATACTTTACTAAAACTTCATAAAATTTAACTTATTGATCATTAGATAAATAAATAGAAAATACTTTATTCCAAACTTGTTTTTGAGTTGCTTCACATTCGCTAAATGGAATATTAATTTCAGGGCACATTCGATAATTAGGCCCATCTATATTTACATCATTTCCTACGAGTGGTTGAAGGACCTTGCCCATTATTCGTGTTCGGTTTAAATCAAAACTTTGATCTCCAATAGCAGAGCTATTTACCCCACACCTCCCTATTCTCTCTGGTTGTTGTACATTAGCATATACAAAATGACTACCAACATTCTTTGAAGACGTTTCGACAGATCTCTTTATTACTTCTACATTTTCTTTGTATGCCACACGATGCATAATTGTTATTCATTTTTATAATTAACATCGCTGGAGTGTGCGTTATCTTCATTGGTACCATTTACATAACATACAGAAGGATTGTTTCGGATAACGTTACTTGCCTTGTTGTTCCTTGTCTCGAATCTAACTTTATGTGGATTACTGGTTAACTTCCATGAGTTTCCCATTCATCTCTGATTACTTGGAAATTGAAGATTCCCATTTCCATTATTGTTACCTTGATTTTGGTATCTATTTCTATTTTGATTATTGGAAAACAATTTCTGGATCCATTACTATACCTTCTTTCTGGTATGTATTTACTTTCCGACTAAAGTTTGAAACTATCAATCTTTCTTAACAATTCTTGGAGACCTAACATCGTTTGTATATTTTCTGCTGCACAATATTTTGTTATTGAAAACGGTAATAAATTGATTATTTCATTCACTAGTTTTAGATCTGACATGTTCGGGTCGACATTTTCAATTTTGGACACTAGCCTGTATACTTCCTGTTCCAGACTATTCACAGCTTTTCAATCTATCCTCATGTTCCTCCAGATATTATTTTGTTCATTTTTCTTTTATTTACTGCCATAAGAAACGAATACAGAAATCTCTATAGTTCCGGAAATGCATCCTAGAAACGTCGAACCAACCACTTGCTGCACTGCCTTCTGTTATACACCCGGTATTATCAAAACATCTACCAGGAAGATCGACATCAGGATTTGAAACTGTTAGTCTCCAAAGTACCGTTCCGAAATTCGGGACCGTAACAATTGTTGCAGATGTTGGATGAGCAATAGTATTATACGCGACCAACAAAAGAAGGAAACTGAAATAAGATTCCTTTGCAAGCATTCTACTATGAAATAAAAAGGAAGTTTCAGAATCCCTGCTGGGAGTACTACTGTCTTATTATTTTGCGTTAATTTCCTCGTTTCATATTCTTCCAAAATTGTTTTTGGAGGCAGAAAAATAACTAAAGCGTTCGTTGAATTAGGCAGGTGTAAGAATATATTGATGCTGAAGTGCAGTAAAACCAGTGATGTATTACTATAGAAAAAAAGCCTTGGTGTAAAGTTTCCAATGTTGTCAGAACTGATAAGGTCGAGAACCCTACACTACAATGGATTTGGTGGATCAAACTAAGTAGTCCAGCCACTTTAACCTTTGAAAATTCACGAAAAATAAAAGCAATCGTGTAAGTCTGATATGTTTCAGTATATTATCATATGACACCATGAAACAAGTTCACTATGTAGTTTCATGAAATTTGACTGTGACGTTGGAGAGAGAGACATCTCATCACAATTGTTCGAAACTGTAACATAGTTTATATCTTCATAATCGAATTAATTATTATTATTAAATAAATATACTAGAAAAATATGTCTAATCTCTGCTTGAACTACTCAAGCTATCGTTACTAATTGTAATAATTATTTGTTGTTCAAATTTATACAAAGTAGAATCGTCAGAATGGAGACATTTAATATCGGTAGGTATTTGTTTTTATCGGAGGATATCTCACTCACGCAGTAAAATGGAGCAGTTTGTAACCGTTCTTAGAGTGGCCGCCGTTAAATTTCTGGCCAGTAGCTTCAGCTGTTCTCTACACGTTAACCTAACTGTACTGCCTCGTTTACTTGTTGTTAACATCTCGAAAGTAGTTTATAAAATTAGCTTTCCTCTTAAGATAGGGGTCAACTTTTCCTTTAAATCATACGACCTTTAATATGCATGAAAAAGTTATGCAACACATTTTTTATTCATTTCACAGTTATTGCGTAGCCTTATGATTTCCATAGTCCAAGTGCAGTTTAAATTTACAGCTGCCATATTACTTAATGTAATAAAATTGCAAGCTCTGAACGCGTTGTGCCCGGTGAAGTATGACGTCATTTAATAGTGATCTCCGTTACACAAAAATTTCGAGACATGAATTCGGATGCTTCTATTACTATCACCGTTCATTTACAAACAATGAATCCGGTTCTTTGTTTTCATTAGGAAGTGACCTGGCTCTTTGTTTTAATTACTTTAGTAATTAGTATTTAAACATACACTTTTATTTGAAACGTGCTTATGAAGCAATTATTTATCAATTTCGGAGACACGCTTTTGTGTAGCTTCAACTTTTGTCCATGAATGAGTGACGTAGATGTGATCAGCATGAATGATGGTTACAGTCTCTAAAACGGATGTTATTGTGAACGATGAAATTACAATTAGGGTTATTATAACTGTTCTAAGTTGGAGCTTGTTTTGTTATGTGATTCAGCATGTTGTGAGATTTGGTTGTGAGACATGTAAGAAATCAATCCATGTTTGCCAAACGCTTTATTTTTCAAGAACGCCCGACCCCAGCCACAGTTATCTTAAAATGCTTATACTCACTTGCTGTCTCGTCCTGGTAGTGCTGTGAAAATGTAATGAGAGTTTCCTATGCATTGTTGTGAACTATGGATGTTGCGAGGTAGGAAGAGATGTTAAATTAGGAGGGTGCCAAGTTAGGGCTTTTTGGTAATTATGAAGCATGATTCTCTTGTTATTCTGGCAATATTTGAATCAGCCTTGTACAACGAATGGATAGATGTGATATTCAGTTTAAATTGTTCAATGTATCTGAACAGACCAGACTTCATACAGGTGACCGGATTTTGCATAGTTACGTGCTCTTTCGATCTCATACTAATACTGCGCGTGGTCATGTTTCATTGCACTCACACGTAACCCCGTATATCCTCGAAGACTGCATTTTGTCTCAGAAATAGCTATTGTAACCTATTGAATTGAATTGAATGCACGTTTGTTCAATACTCTCTGGTGGCATAAACACACAGTGGTATGACCAACCGCCATATTAGCATTAGAGTGAAAGAACACGTAAGAGATGCCAAGTTCGATCATCCTCTTTCAGCTCTGTCCACACACATTAAACAATATAAACATAACATCGCACCTATCAGTACTATGTTCAAGGGTAATTCACACATTAACAGAATAATAAATAAATAATCACCACAAAGCTTTCACTTAACACGGATGAAAGAAACCTAAATAAGACGTCACATCCTTTCTTAGACACGTTCCTAACTTCACCTGACTCTTCCTACCCTGCAATATCTACAACAAAGCATAGGTCAGTTTCACTACCATGTCGCATCACTTACAATTTTGTTTCTGCACATTACACACCACTACAGATTGTTTCCTTACGATTTTTCGCCACATTTGTTCACAGGTGTTTGCCATTTTCACACATAATCAACACAACCTTTCGCCACTTCCGTTTCCATATAGTTTCAACCTTTTATCCAAGAGGTTTTAAATTGTATGTTCCACACATAAAGCCACCTTATGACAATTACCTCACCTGACACTGGAAACATGCTGTTATAAATAGATGTAAGTGCTTCTTTCCATTTCTCATCTTTATTCTTTCCTGTCTCACATATTCGTTAGGTAAATATTAGATTTGTTTAACTTGAAAAACCCTCGAGTTTGAGAAGAAACGTTAATGTGAAAACATTCCACAAACAAAAAGCTGACCTCGCGTATGTCATTGTTCAATTCTAAATATTCTTCGGTGCACTACGAGGAAAATGTATTTAGATTGGTTTTAAAATCGATGTTTGGTAATTAATTATAATTTAAAATCACTCTTATATTTAGATTGATTTTAAAATCAAAGTCAGTTAAATAATTACAATTTAAAATAAAATAAAAACTTCTTTTCAGTAGAAATTTTAGGAAATAAATTATTTTCTTTTCCAAGTACGAGGAAAGAACAAATTTACATTTTAAAAGGAAATCTTCGATTAGTAAATAAATCTGAATCTTCGAGCAAATGCAAAGAAATAGATACCACATTTTTTTAAGGGAAGGTAGCAAATTGAGATGTTGGGAACTTGTAAAATCGTAAAATTCAGGACTTGAGGACAGTTTACGTTTATATATATATATATATATTATGGTGGTAGATTGCAAATGAATGGGAGTTCAACAAAGGATGCGAATCCCAAGTATAAAAATTATGAAAACACTTACTTGTAAGTGAAACGACATGGAAGTCTTAGTATCAACAAACAGAAATTTTCGACAAAAGTATGAAGCATATCAGAGCAGAAGGGGTGATGTTGAAAACTGGGTCACATACGTCTGAACAGTACTATATTATAGTCCGTTAAAGGTCCTTACTTTGATTTTTGAAGTACAAACAACGATAAATTGGTTAGTAAACGGTATACAGGATGATCTCAACAAAATAAAAGGCAACAATAAAGAATTTTCTTACAAATATAGTGTATATTCAGGATTTAAAATTATTACAAATTCTACGGTAGGATACTTCAGCACTAAATACAAGGCACCAAGTATATTTTAGTAAATTACGAGAGCACTTCCAAGTGAAAAACATTACAAACTTTACAAATACAATATTCATCCCGTTTTGTCAACCACTATTAATTCTACAATCCATTTCTTTCATATAAACATTTATCTACTTATACTAAAAATAATATAGTACTAAAGAAAATACTCTGTAATTCTTATACGATCCATCTCAAAACTAGTACTTCTTCATATAGTTTTTATACATACATTTGTTTGCATTATGTATACATGTTAGAAAAAATTATGTATAAATAGAAAATATTTATCCAATTTCTCCATAAAGGATCAGGAAGACACAATTTAAAATGAAGACCTTATTTTTAAGTGGGTCTTATCACAAACTACCGTACTATAAATAACTATTAGTGTCATTCTAACACTGTAATTTCTGAACATGAATTTTGAATTAACTTCTTGAGTAGAAAATAAACAAATACACTTAAAATAGTATAATTCAAAACGACTCTCATAACAAATCGCTGGCCATTTTTGGTCTCTGTCCTTTGGACAAATGAAGGCTGCGGTGGCTCACTAGGAACTGCAAAGACCGCTGACACTGGGATTTTGACCAAACTTGGCAGACATGTAGACCAATATCAGAGATGTACTTGCAAAATTTGGGCCGACGATGTGCACCCGGGGCAAAGATATGCTACTTTCGATTGTTATATGTGAAGTTAATGGTAGCGTGTTTACGAGGGACACTCACCATGTTACAGAGTCTGATTATGAAGAAAATTCGTATGTAGGTACAGTGCCTAGCTAAACATTCACAGTCAAAATTATAGCTGCTATGGTCAACAAATAACGACAAGGGATCCGATCGGGTCCGTTTATCGTTATTTATTTACCATAGCAGCTACAATTTTGGCTGTGATTGTTTACCTAGGCTCTGTAACTTGGTGAGTGTCCCTCGTAAACATACTCCACTTGACTTCACATGTAAAAATAAAAAATAGCGTGTCTTTACTCCAGGAACCCAACTTATGCAGATCACTGAGCTATATGTCTGCCAAATTTCGTCAAAATTCCAAAGTCAGCGTCTGGTCAGTTCCTAGTCAGTAGTAGAGCACTCACCTCTGGTGTGAGGATCCTCGGTTCGATCCCAGGTTGTGCATGTGGGCTTTGTGGTAGACAAACAACGTGTGTGTAGGTTTTCTGGGAATTTTCCCGATTTATATTCTTCATTCCATTAATTCTCCCATCATAATCCATTGGGCCTGAGCCAAAGTTGCATAAAGACTTTAAACAAAATTCAATTCAAACTCAATTCATTTGGACAAGCAAACGAACAGTACAAGTTTGGAATAATTTACTTTACACACAAACCTTATGTTGTAATATAAGTTGGAAACAGGATAGAAAAATTGGCCACTGGACAAACGGGGACTCAAATTTCAATCTCCTGACTAATGATCGGGATAGGGTTGCCACCTATCCCGTATTCTATGTAAAAAAATACGCATCCCGTATTGTGAGTGTATATTTATACAAATATTTTCAACATATCAATAATTATTTTTAACAAATAAACAGTGATGGACTCTTTTCGACTGTTCACATTCCCACACAGAAAAAAAAAAAAATAATAATAATGTTTCCTGTTAACCAATGCAAAACAACCAAATGTTTGGTTTTGAACATTATGTAGAGAACCTCTATTTCAATTATTTATATATTTAAAAAAAATGTTTAAAAAGACTTTGTCCAGTCCGTCCGTTCTACTGGATCGATTTTGATCATTCTTTTTTTAAAAAAATATGCAGCTTAACATGTAGATGAGCCATCAAGAAACCGCATTCCTCTCCGTAAATTCTAAGCTGAGGAAGTGTTTGAGTGTTCTCCTCTATGTATTTCTTATAGGAATATTTCTCACAAACTTTGTCCAGTCCGTCCTGCCGTTCTACTGGACCAATTTTAATAATTCTTATTTAAAATATCCAGCTTAACACGTAGATGAGTCACCAATAAACCGCATTCCTCTCCGT
>JAGDQP010037269.1:0-18696 GCA_022664845.1 Lepisma saccharinum | reverse complement strand
TCTTTTCGACACACTAGAGGAATAGAAACATGAGTTGAAAAATGTTTCTTATGTATGAATATGTTAATACAGATTTTCTACTTTCGTTTACATTGCTAATTGCAGTGCTCAAAAGGTTGAAGCCCTTCATTCTTATAAATACAGACAGGATTAGCCAGCTTTCATCTATTTCATGGATGTAATACTTTATGTTAGCTACTTCTGTTGTGTGGCGTTAAATGTAGTTCCAATGTTGTTATTTTCATAATTTCGGATGCATGCAAGTATAATGAAATAAAGTCAAGCATGGATCAAGTTCAGTTTAGGTCACCCAGCTACTGAGCAATACCTACGCTTTATAACACTCCCTCTCTTGCAAATAATTTACTTATAGACACTTCTGTAAATACCTAGCGGTAGACAGCAACCCAAATTCAATTTCAAGAAGCTATACTTAATAATAATTTACATAAATACGTAATCGATTTACTTTACACACAGGTATGGTACCACATAGGGAATATCAGTGGCGTCATTTCGTGTGATGAATATCACGTATTTGCTACATAATTAATGGAAAGATATCGAGGGGCGCTAGAAAGTGTGGATATTTTAGGTAAAGCCAGGGTAATTATTTGATCGTTATACTTGAAGCACATCACATTTAACAGGCCATCCTTGTGTTCAGCTCCAACGCGGAAGTAGCTAATTAATTGCACTTACTTGTTGCAATTTCAGTCTCATACTTTCATGGCCTAAATTTTTCTCCTGTGAATTTTACATTTCTGGCTTACCTAAATTGAACTTAACCCGGGGCTGGGACACATTATTGAAGGGTGTATGCGTGTTCTTGCACTCACATCATCCTTGCTCCATATTGTTGATTGCACGGATCCGAAATAATGTCAATATCATTGCAAGTACATTCAGCACCGCATAATAGAAGTAGCTAAAAGTAAGAAATACTTAATATGAACATGAATGACTTATTGGCAATAGTTAAAGGAGATATACTCGACGGAAAAGCATTCTTTGTACGTAGTATGAAGAAGTCTTATCGTTATGCTAACTTTTCCTGTTTCCATGTGAACATTTATAATACACTATCGGTAAAGTTCACAATACTTTCTTTTTTACTCCACATCATTTCCCCTCCAAAAATATCTTAAATCGACGTTTCTGGCATATACTACCACTCTCCGAAACAGTTCTGTAAACTATATACAGACACGTATTAGAGAAAAGTATTCTCCTGAAATTATTTAAAAGGAATGATGTTAATCGTTAAGACAACGTGTACAAAGGAGTAGTAAAGCGACTTCGTGCGGTTTTTTTTTACAAGATTGCCTTTCTTTTGTACGATATATATTAAAAACGATGATCACGTGCGTAGTCTATACCTTAGGGCTAAATACGTAGCGCACACGTCTACTTTTCCTGTAAAACCATTCTTTAGAGCGCGTCTTCTTAAGCATACCCATATAGGCCCCTAACATACCCGAACATCATATTTACAATACCCGCAAAACAGGCAACATTGTTTTTAGATGTTTTTGATCTTTAATACTATTGAAATTCATTGTGCCAAGTTGTATATTTCATCAAGCAATTCTATGTTTATGCTTTCCATTTCTTGTTTCCTGTTTTCAAACTTTCGAGATACACAATCACTATCGGACCGTTAAATATTTAATCTACGAAAATCTGATGATTAAAGTTAACGACAGATTTAACAAACCGTTAGCGTTAACCGATGTTGATGAAACGTCATTTCTCCTAATCAGACGTTAAATGTGCTTAACGGGTTGTTAAATCTTTAACCAGCGTTGGTGAAACCGGTCGTATGTATATCGTTAATGTCAGTGTTCAGCCAAATGGGGTGACCCATTAGGACAGCCGCCCAGGATGCACATAATCTTTCTACAGTTGTAAACAAAAGTGGGTCCTTGGCTAGATCAGTCTAGTCCGTTAAGTTTCTCAAAAGAAGCAAACAGAGCACGCAGGATATGGATCAGAAAGGTATTCAAAATTCTGGCAACTATTTTCAACTCGTAAAACAAAAGCTGTATCGAAGTACTATGTGATTCTGTCTCTTTCATGAAAATCTGTTGTATCTCTTACATGCAAATGCATATTTAATTAGAGTTGTTTCAGATTTCGTTTTATGAAAGATAACAGAAAGTATTTACATTGTCATTTCTAAAGCTTTGGTTTAATTATTTATACATCGAAAGGTTTATAGGTTTACTTGATCAAAACATAATTATTCTTATCAGTTGTAATCCTCAATTCGTACATAAAAGAGTTCTTCAATATATTGTTGACATTTCTTATAATCGTGATTAATTTTACACAACTATGCTTATATCTTTACACTAAACCATTATTTCCTGATTTCTTAATTCTATCTCATTGTTAATCATTTAACAATTCAACAATATTTTATAAATGTTCAAAATAAGAGCAGTATAGTACATTTAGTTAACAAATGAATCCGAAACAAACCAAACACATCATCATTAATGATTCACACTTCATGATCATCTCAATTAAATCATGTCATCTTAAATCTTCATCAATATTGAAAATGAATAAATAAATAAATGTTAGAAATAAATAAGTTATTTAAATTGAATAAATTGTGTTTGTTTCGTCATAACTAGAGATGTGGTTATGTCGGAGTATAACAACTTCCAGCATGTTATATACTCTTGAATGTATTCTCGCTAAAATGATGTAAGATTATTGACACATTGTTACCAACTGTTACTTTACATAATGTCTTTCATTTGTTTTGTTCATTTTATAGTTTTCATTACTTTTTCTCCCTCTTTAGGTTATCCAAAATTACGTACATGCAAGACTACACGTAAACAAAATGTATAAGTTTCGAAAATTCAAAATTATGTTATTGGTACTGAATCGGTTTTAACTAGACATTTCTCCAGAGTTGTATTGAATCTTATCAACAGAATTGTATCTGGCCATTTCCTGGATATAATCCTGTCTTAAAGGAAACTGTGGATGTAATTCTGTGGTTACTATTAATTAGTACAAGAAATACCGCAATGCCAATGACATTACATCACTGATACAGAAAACGTCTGTAGGCAATGGAACGTCTGTAGACAAGCATATTGTCTCGCTGTCGGTATCACTGTTTGGAGCACTGATCGACAAGGAAGATCATACTAAGCTGACTAACAAGGAGCTTTAGGACTTTAGCCTATTTAATTATTAGTCTTTCGCCTAGGTAATCTGATAATAGATATTTAAGCTAACAACAATAACTTTATTAACTCATTCGAGCCTAACATAGGTTCTGCTACAGTTCGTGAGGAATAGTTAGAAGAAGAATATAATTCCATTTCAAAATACAAGTATTATATGCAATTTTACACTGTAAAAATACACTTGTTTTTCCCAATTTCTGTGCAATTGTCCCGAATTGGTGCATGATTTTTTTTGAATGTGAATTTTGTACACTCCTTGTGCCCTTTTCTTATCATTTACTTCTTTCTATACACTTCCTGTACATATTTCGTTTACTATGAGTTTGATCAACGCGACGATTATAATGTGATTTCACGACCCAGTGTGACAAGAGGCTGTCAACGAGACGACCCGGTTTTTATCCCCACTCAGGGAAACTCATAACACCTTTGTCCTGTAAGCAGGTTACCATTAATATGACAAATATCTCTGGAAAGATGTTCATCTCAAAAAGGAAAGGAGATTTCAGTGGGAATGATGAACAAATGTTCGCTTATGATACTGTAACCATGTTAGCAACTGATGATATCCAAACGTGATATAGGAAATCCAGATAATGATAATCATAAAATTTGACTTACACCAAAAGTACCATTGAAATGCCTGCAGCTATTTTATGAAGAAAGATGTTTCGATGTGTGAAAACAATATCGTCTTTGTACTGTTACCCTCTTCAAACAAGATCACTGAAATATAGCGTGAATATCCATTTTGTTATTTGAAAAATGTCTTGTACCCTTCGATACTTCGTGTAAATGTTCTGGTGTTTGATGTTGTACGTATTAATGTTGTCTGGATCAGGTATTGACTTATTGGTCCTCCTAATATGTTAGAAATTGAAGAAAATAAAACATATCATGATTGATACCTATCTTAATTTGAAGATAAATCAATTTTTAGTTAAAACTTCGCGACAGTTAATTTTAGCGAATATTTATATTTCAAGTAATTTTTTTAATCTATTATAGGTATCACAACTCTTTCATGCAGATGTTTGAATTTGTACAGATATTTTGTGCATTTTTGGTGCACTGTACAGCGCTGTGAATTTGAAGATCCACAATGAACTTGGTAATTATTCCACGAAATACAGCCACTCAGTGAACGAGTTGGGACCAAACGTAGTACACGATTTCTCTTCCGTCTAGAGATAGAGCCATAGAACGTTGGCGCAGTTTGGTCAAACTTTCTCGATTTGACTATTCATAGTGTACTTGGGAGTTATCCCATAAAATATGGTCGCTGGGAGTACATGTTCGGTCCAGATATATACAATCTTATTCAGGGGTGGATTTCGGGCATGGCCCGGCCTGGCCGGGCCAGGCTAAATCCCGCTGTAGTCTGTTAAACCCCAGTTTTGTTCTGTGGGTAAACAACAATTACTTTATAGAATCGGTCGAACTAAAATTTAAATAATGTATTATCTGAATGTTAAAGTAAGTTATTCATACGTAGGCTAGTCCCTGACTGTGCCAAAATTCTCACTAGCATTGTCATGTCCGCTACCTTTGTATTTGCTCAGGGTTTCTTGCAGATAAACCTCTCCGTAGAAGAGTTGTACAGCTCCGAATGTACTTTTGAAGGCTCCAGGAAATTTGAGACCAGGGGCGAACTGGCCCGGCCGGAAACACAAAAATTCCCAGGTGCCCCCCTCACCCGCGCCGGTCCTTTTGTCTTGGAAGCGTAATGTTACCCAATAAAGACCACATACTCCACTTTTGCTACCACTTGTGGCGGCGTTAGGGTCTTGTCGGGAGTCTAAAATTAGCAATTTTCACATACAAGACTTATAGATGGAGGTAGCGTTAATGTTATAATCTCAGCAGGCCTACTGTGTCTGTAGGGCCTTACATATCGCTAGAAGGGGCCTGTAATGTTTAATGCACAAGGCTTTAATACATTCATACTCTTTTAAGGCGCAATATTTACGTTATTAAGACTTTGTATTTTGAGACCTGGGGCCTGTTTCACGAAAGTACTTGCCAACTTTTCGCTGTTCAGTTTGCATTTCCGGAAGACTGTCTCAAGAGCGCTTACCTTTAGCCACAAACCCTTGTTCTCATTCAGTCACTGTTCTACCATTTTGTGCAAGGAGTGTGATTATACTAGGCAATATTCAATTCTTAGTAAACTTTTGAACTCCCAAAACTAAGCAACCAAACGACAGTACACATAAATATTGTGGTGGAAGGTTGACGGTCTTGTGACAGTCCTCTGGAAATGGAAACCGAAGAGTGAAAAATTGACAAGTACTTTTGTGAAACAGGCCCCTGATCAGTATCCTAAAGGCCTTTAGAAGTTTTGGGGGGCCCATTACCATGAACGGTATTGAAGGCCCTTGGAAGGTGTATTTGGAACCCACGCTCCACAACACCCACTAGCACTAGAGCTTATTCGTTTCCCGGGTAGGGCCCTTTGTTTACCAGTCCGTTCCTGTTTCAAACTATTTTCCGTATGCTATTACGAGTGATGTAACTAGGGGCTTGTTCGGAAATACATAACGAAGTTCACGGAATGCATGATCTTAACGCTGAAAATTATTTTCGTGAAATTCGTTTTCTTCGTTATTTCCGAACGCTCCAAACCGTTGTCAGGATAACGATAGACACCAACTCGCATACATAACAAAGAAATAAACGAAAATAGAAGGTGTGGTTATAAGTAGGGACATGAGGCTCAAAATACGAAGCAAGTTAGTTTCTTGGAGAGATTCTATTCCAACAATAACGTTATTTACCAACATGTAAGAGTTTTCTTTGGAGAAATTCCTTCTATTCACTTCAGATTTCATTTGCTACACTTGTATAACGAACCTAGCATTCTACTCGTTGCATTTGGTCAACAGTAGAATAAATCGATTCTCTTTTATACAAGAATTATCTGGCTGAAGTTCCTACATATTTCTATATTCTTCAAAATTTCCATCACTTCGCCAACTACTAAGTCACATTTACGGGACAAGAAAAATATTCCAATTACAGAAAATATTTAAAAGAAATTGCAAGGAATTAACATTTAACGTCTTAGTCAAATTATATTGCCAAGAAGAGAAACCAATATATAGACCAAACAACTTTAACTTTATTTTTATATGGGCCAGTTTATTAACTTTGGACTTCGGCCCGTCACGATTCGCCTTTAGCTGTTAAAATCCACACATATGCCCCTGCCGGGACTCGAACCCGGGACCTTCGAGCCGATGGCCTATCGCCACAGACCGCTCGGCCGACAGACAAACCAACTATTTTAATAAATACTTGATAGTCCATCTTATACCGCCCTCAGCCTTAGATGTCTAAAGGTCAGAAGCAAAATTCAATTCAATTCAATTCCATCTTATACAAGACTCTAATGCTGCTTGCGGATTACAATTAAAACATGAAAGAACGTGGTGCATTCAGGCTTTATGAAAGCTAAAACAGCATACCTTCCTTCAAGAACTTGTCGTTTAACTGAAATTATTAGAAAAGTCTGTTATAATACACAGAACTGGAGAGTGTCTTTCATAAACGCGATAATTTTGTACTATACGACGTTATTCTTTATTTTACTCAAAAAGCCTCTAGAAAAAGCATTCTTCAATAATTTCATCTTTTACTGGTGGTGCTATCTAGTGGCAATCGTGATATCTAACAGCAATCCACAGCTCGAAAAAGTGTTAAATATGGGAAAGTAAAGATAAATCGATAAATCAATTGTTTACGATAAACCGCTATATTAATCTGCTATGTACATTAGTTGTGTCAAAATTGTTCCCTACTGCAGAAATAGCAGCCATGGCTACAATTTTATACCTCTAGATGAAGCAAAATAAGATTACATGATGCGAAACGAGGTAACTTTATCATGCGGATGGTGGCCATGTTAATTTTAACGAAGTTCACGAAGTCAGAGCTAGTTCGTTTCGTGCGCGAACGAAATTAACTGAGAGTGACTTTCCGAACGGCTAACTAAATGAACGAACTTCACGAAAGTGGTTTCCGAACGCTTCGTGAGAGAACGAGATTAACGCGTTAAACTCGTTCGTAGTTTCCGAACGAGCCCTAGAATTTTCGGCCCCACTTACAAGAAACCTTGTCCTATTATAATCTCCCACATGCAATTTAAGCCAGTGATTTATCCACACACCCCTAAGGCCCTAACACCCCAACACTCCCTGATGCAATGCAAACACCACCCTTTTGGGGGTGTAATATTTCAAATAGTGTTTTCATACTTGTTGAAAAAAAATGAATTTATTACACGAATGATCCATAACATTCCACTTATCCGTATATGCTCAGTGAGTGACGATTCAAAATAAATTTGAAAATTTCACATTCATAATGAATTGAAAAGTTTATTATATTTTTCAGTTCAGTGTTTGGGAGCGATGGTTGGAACCACACGTGCATTCAATCTCGCAGAAGCTGGAAAAAATTTTCACCGTGGATAAACAGCCAACATTTGTAATCCCGTTACAAAAGAAAGAGGCCTCTGTAAAATGTCTTCACTTTCCCCACTTTTACCATAAACTCGCTGAAAGCAAATTACAATTCGGACTTCGGAGGTTCCTTCGACGTTCACTAACTTCTTTTGCCCTCTCCCGGCCTCTCCATGAAAGCGATTAATTTTGCAATACGTTGTCAATCGTCGCCCTTCAAATATATCCCTCTGAACCAGGAAAAAGAGAAGTGAATGATGAGATTGTGAGATAAAGAGAGAGATAACAGGACAAAATGCTGCTAGCACTGCCACAACTGCGATGTACAGTACATAAATAACTTTATGACCGCGTAAGGTTGGTGGTTGCAGAAGTTGAAGAGCCTTTCCCTAGACTGGAAATAATGAATGGATAGAAAGGAAGTTGTATGAACAAACCAAGCTGAATTTTCTCCCGAAAAACACAACACAATCGGTGTCATAATACAGTGTTTCTCCCATTGCCAAAGGCAGTTTAGGGCAGGACGGATGAGTTTCAAATGGAAAAGAAGGCACATTTTTTACCCTTCGTATTCCTTTCATATTCCACCATTCAGAAGTTCATTCAAAATCATTTATTGGCCTTAAATATTTTTTTCATAAGAAAAGCGCCAAGTACGTTGCTAAATACAAGACTAATAAACCCTCTTTCTGTTGTTCGTTTCCGACAACAATAGTGAACATTTTGTGCTGTCTCTATCCTCTACACAAGCTGAGCGACGTCATGATAGGGAAACGGGATAGGGAATGTTAGACATAAAACTGACATAGTTTTTAACACAAGCAAGTAAATTAGAGTGTTTAACTTTTCTTTATTTTGCACATTTCAAAGAGTTTCGTAAATTCATAGCGCCCCGGATTTTCACTTTTGAAATGAAGCAACCGTAGGTTTGAAGTATTTTAGGGTACCATGACGCCTCAATTCTTCTGTTAGTGGTATTGGAAATATCAAGCTAGAGCTCATTTTCCCACGCTTTTGGAAGTCTATATCGTCGAAATAAAGCATTTATCATTTTTTTAAATTTTCATCGCAGGAATCCCGTGAAAGTTTGTGTTATTTTGCAACACCCTGTATATAACGAAAGGGAAGTCGTAACTTCAAATTTTACACGAGAAGACGAAACAAAATGCTCCTGCACAAATTTATTTCCAGCAGAGTGGTCCTCGAAGTGATAATTAAAAAAAAAATATGGAACATTATGCAAGGGAAAAATCTTATCAGTTACAACTAAAAAGAAATCGCGTAAGCGTAAAAATACTTGTCTTACGAGAAATTTAGTTTGATAGAAAATCATTATAACCATAGTTTTGTAACTTCTTTCTTGGATTTCGGTCACATCGCCTCTTCGGGTGAAGTCTGTTGCTAAGCCGAGTCCAAATTTAATCCATTGTTGAGCTTTTTTCTCAGTAGGAAATAATTGAACTTCTAGTGTCTAGTCCATTGGCAGATATGTGATTTCGAAGGTCTGTTAGAATCACAGCTTAATTTCTGGGGAAGCTAAAGGGCACAGGGGCGGATGTCGGTCCTGTACTGGCCTCGCCGGGGTAGGCCAAAAGTTTCCAAACGTATAGCGGAACAAAGCATAATAATAATTATTACTATTACAGGGTAAGTCAAAATGATGGACCCGATTTCATAAATTTATTTTGTGAAATATAATGAACATATCTTAATGTGAGCTACGCGCAAGGAAAGGCAAAAGTTCAAAGTTTAGTTGAGTTTAGTTTATGTCCCGCGTGGTTGCATTGTCTACCGCTACGAGGCGCTGGAAGCAGTTAACGAAAATGGCGCTGACTGTAGAGCAGAAATCGTTCTGTGTGCTGGATTACCATGTAAACAACTCTGTGATGAGTGTTCAACGGCATTTCCGTACCAAGTATGGCAGAGACCCACCTACTGGAAAAAACATTCGTACGTGGTATGAAAAATTCAGAGATATGGGCTGCATCTGTAAGCGAAAATCGACTGGCCGTCCTTCAGCTGAGGAAGAGACAGTGGAACGTGTTCGCGCGGAGTCCACAGAAGTCTACCTACCGGGCAGCGAGGGAACTTGAAATGCCACAGAAAACTGTATGGCGAATTCTGCGGAAACGTTTACAAATGAAATCCTATCGCTTGCAACTGCTACAAGCCTTAAGAGACACTGATTATGCTGCTCGAGCGTCTTTCTGTGCTGATTTTCTCACGTTAATGGAAGAGGATGGGTTCGCCGAAAGGTTACGTTACAGTGATGAAGCGGTGTTTCACCTTTCTGGGAATGTGAATAGACACAACGTAAGGATCTGGGGAACTGATAGTCCCCACGCAGTTGTGGAACACCAACGCGATTCACCCAAGGTGAATGTGTTTTGTGCCATTTCCCCTGAAAAGATTTATGGGCCCTTTTTCTTCCTTGAACCTACTGTGACAGGACATGTTTTTCTTGATATGCTGCAACAATGGCTCCTTCCACAGCTCGAAGAGGATAGTGCAGATTTCATTCTTCAATTGGATGGTGCCCCTCCGCATTACCATGGCAGCGTTCGGGATCATCTCAATGAGGCATTGCCACAGCGCTGGATAGGCCGTGCATCTCAGGAGGATCGAGTTCTCATTCGTTGGCCACCTCGTTCCCCCGATCTGACCCCGTGTGATTTCTTTTTGTGGGGTTTCATAAAGGATCGTGTTTACGTACCACCACTTCCAACAACATTGGGTGACCTTCGCGCCCGCATCACAGCAGCCATTGCATAGATTGACCGTGACACACTACACAAGGTTTGGCAGGAGATAGACTATCGGCTTGATGTGTGTCGTGTTACGCGAGGTGCTCACATAGAGCACTTGTGATGTGACTGAAAAAAACTTTGAGAGTTACCCTTCTTACCACATGTATTACATTCAGATATGTTCATTATATTTCACAAAATAAATTTATGAAATCGGGTACATCATTTTGACTTACCCTGTACGTAATGAACCGTTATACTGCCCCCAAAATGTACCCATTCGGAGCAGTGGGCCAGGCCAAGAAATGAAACCGAAATCCACCCCTGATCTTATTACCTTCAAATGGATCAGGCATGAAAAGTTTGGTGCAATTGATGTATCTGCATGGATTTGTTTACTAGACATAATACATACTTAATAACACTAGACATAAATACTTTATACATTGGGTAAAGGTACATCAGATGTTTTAATACCAAACATCATAGAAAATCAATTCCTTCCGCCTAATGATGCTTTAACAGACAAGATACGATAAGTGTTAAGAAATTTCGTTACCTTACCCGCTTGTAGACGAGGTACGGCAACCACGTTGCCACTATTTCACAATATAGCCTCTCTGGTCTGCAACCCACATTCAGCAATTTCTTTTGGAGTATATTATTCACATCACATAGGATTAATTCATGTTAGTGATGGATACACGTCTCAACAGAACATATCAAGACGCCATTGGTGTCAAATTTCTTACCATGAATAAAACTTAAGGCTTTCCCCGCCTAGCTGTCACTGTCGGTGAGTTGGGTTGTTTCCACCCCATGCTTTCTATCAGTAGCTTATACAGAGAGGGTATGCGGGGATGCGCTACCCCATGGGAAGATACTTTATTTTTTATAGCATTATTTCAACTATTTATCTCAGAAAAAGCTTCGATTTGATTCCGAAAAAATCTAATTTATCTAAGAAATATCATTATTTGTGGATACCGGTGTCATATTCCATGATAAAACGTTGTTGTATGATAAATTTATACTTAAAAAATTCACCTAGCGGGAAAATATCTGATATGTCCATGGTCCATTCCACCAGCACCAACCTCCCCCCTTACGAAAATCGTGGATCCGCCATTATTTTCCATTAGCATTTGTATCAGATTTGAAAGGATGAGCCATATACTTCGGTCATTGTCACATCCCTGGTCCTAAAAGTAATCTGAATTGTGATCAAGTAGTTGCAAATGGGCCAAAGATAGGTCCAAATTACTCCTGAGTAAGCAATCTCAGTTAAAAAAAAAAAACTTCAGCTTTTATGTTAAAATGACTTACATTTTAACAACAGAGATAGTCCAAAAATAGTTGTCAGGCATCAGGAGAGTACGAAAGTCTGCAGTTTCCTCTGTGTGGACGTTTTGGGTCCTCCATTGGGGAAGTAATTTCCACAGTACTCCTTCCCACAAGCAAATTCTGGACACCACTTCTTCACAGTGTAGCATGATTAAGAACTAAGTGTCGTACAGTCCTGCAAATGCAGGTATTTAATTACTGACTGCAACTCGAGTTTCTTCAGTGTACATTCCACTGGTTTAATTCACCTATAAAAGATACATTATACCGTCAGAAACCATTTTTGGTCTATATATTTATTACATTTACCAATATTCTGTCAGAAAATTAACTTATGTCTGATAGTGAGTCAGAATAAGAATTTTCTTAATTTATCTCGTACTTAAACTATGGAGATAATTCTGACACATAACTTGTCTTAAAACTCTTAATTCTTGGCAATAGATTGAAAGAACTTTATGCTTGAACAAACAGCTTGACTAAGAATGTGTAAATTATTTGTAATGAATAAATAAACTAGTTTAAATGTTTAAAACTGCTTCACTATTTGTAGTTCTCATAATTTGCTCAATAGCTCGAGTGATAGTAGTCGAAACTCATAAACATTTGCAGCATAACTTCAAAATATTAGTAGTATATTTTTGTTCGGAACTTTACTTGCACAATTCTTCCATTTTTCCCCCCTCTAGTTCAGTAATTGGACTTTAAACCAAACTGCATATCGACGCCTGATGATTGTATTGTCAATACAATCAATCCTCAGGCATCGAAATGTAAGTTAAGGAAGTTTATTAAACATTCTGCAACGGGGAAAATAACAATTTTCATTTATGGTCTAAACAGGCAGCTATGGCCTAACCTTGTCTCATGTCTGACAAATAACAACTTCGGCAACGCAATCACTCTTCTAGAAAAAAAGGTTGGGTGAAGACAACGGAACCAAGATTTTATTGAGGTATCATCCTGATATTCGCCTGGTGAAACTGACTATTGTGAGGAAAATCATGGAAAACTTATGTCAGGATGACCGACAGACGGGCTCGAACCACGTGCATCTTCAAGGCAGATCCGAAGTCAGTGTAGCTGACCACTGGCCACAGGGTTCCTCGCTCCAGAATAAATCAATCTAATGGTATTTGTTTCACAAGGTGACTTTCTAGTTATATGTCATTCGGAAATTCAATAGATCCTCTCCCGGGCCAAAGTACCTTGGGGTCGAAGGCATAAACATTTCTGACGGGCTAGCAATCATTCACATTAATCGTGCTTTGGACGAATTTGTTATAGGTCAATATCTCTGTATTTCAATATTCTAACGTTTCTGTACCCACTACCTGTAAAATAACGTTACTGAGCGACACGAAATTTAAGGGTCTCTAAAGACGTATAGAGATGGAATTCTTCAGCACCTACAATAGATAACTGCCAAACGGTATATACGCATATCTCATATTCCTCTAATTAATCGAAGTACGTTAGTTAGTTAACTTTGCTTTAAAAACTGATGATAACTGTATTAGGTGGATTTATCGTTGCATAGCGTGGAAATGAATTTTAGGGGTGGCAATCGAAAAGCGCAACAGTCACGCTGATGGGCGAGGCAAATGCTTAGCTTTCACACAGATTTTCTTGAGGAGCGTGCCGCCAACTATGACGGGTAAGCGGAGGAGCCGTTTTGTGCGTACGGTCCTTTGGAAAACCGCTGGTTGGGGACAACTAGAGCATGCTATGTAGGTCCGCTTGCTTCTGTTCTGTTGGCTGCTACAATGCGTCAAACAGTTTCACTGTGACTGGGTGAACTGTGCAACTGAAAACCCAGGTGGGAAAGATCAAGAAAAGAGCGACAGACAAGGAAAAGTTTCATTTTCACCTTGTGTACACTTCACTAACAAGTGTCGGGATGTGAGGAAAAAGAAAAGTGTCTGTTCTAAATAAGTGTCATATGTGCAAGCAAACTGTGAATTATTTGGAATTTAACTTAGAATACTCAACTCAGTGAGATAGTGATTTTACGAATTTATTTACTTTTTTCAAAAGAAAAAGGTTGGTGATTTTATCTTTTTTTTTTATTAAATTTGTTGTGTTAAAGTGAATAGTGTTTACTTGTGTTGAAGTGTTTCTACATGGGCTAAACAAAATATCATAACATTTGGAAAGCAACATACGCGTTGTGAATGGAGTGTTTGTACATGTGCGTTGAATTGTGTTAGAATTGAATCTTTAAGAATATTTCTTCAAATATCGTTGTGAATGTAGTAACAGCCAATAGTCCCCATTCCCCATTCTGCTTTAATACTGAAATTTCACAATATTACAGTCTCTTGAGGATACAGGCCGTAAACTTTATTGTATATGGATCACTTTGTTTAGTAACTATGAACTTCGGCCTGTCACAATGATATGAATGCAACGTTTTTTTTTTAAATCCACAAACACCCATGCCCCAGGTGGGATTGAAACCCGCAACTTCATGAACGCCGATCCAGTGCCCTAGCCCACACAACTACCAAGGTTGGCAGGCCATCAAGTAATATGCAGTGAGAGAAGAAATGCGAGAGTTTGGAGCAGGCTTTTCCAAGTTATTATACCGGTATTCGCCTAGTATAATTGAGGCGAAAATCATGGAATATGGCTGTGAGGCTGACAGGGTGTTGCAAAATTACACGGATAAAAACACCTCACGATATTCCTGGAAGAAAATAATAAAAAAGAGCGTAGACCATCGAGCGTGCGCAATGCTTCGTTTCGGAGGTACAAACTCCCAAAAGCGTGGGAAAATATACTGTAAAGCTCCATATTTGCAATCCCATTAACAGTAGATCTGACACGGCATAGTAAGCTCAAAGACTTGAGACCTGGTCTATCCAAAAATGCGTGTTCCAGAATTGTGCAACGGATACGCAAGGGATTCCCCAAAGAAAGTAGGATATTACCAGACATTACCTGGAGTAAATGGTGGGTCGAAATAAACAATAGAACGACTTTCTGTATAACTAAGATGATAAATGTAATCACCGCCATGCAACCGGGCAATAGCAGTTTCTTTTACTAATAAACACAGCAAACCTTCGTTGAAATGTACGACTCCTTTTTGCAACCATGCATGTTTCAAAAAATCGTCCCGCATAAGAAATCTGTTTGAGATACCGTCTTGGCGCAATCAAATTATTGTTAGTTACAGGAAAGTAGTTCCACTCATACTTATTTCGAACAACTTTATTTCAGAGAATTTCTGGGAATTCCCTATTTCCTTTGGGGAATCCCTTGCGGATCCATTGCACGATTTTGAAATATTAATTTTTGGATAGAGCAAGTTTGAAGTCTTTGAGGGTACCATGCCGCCTCAATTCTATTGTTAATGGTATTTGACATATCAAACTCTAAAGTTAATGTTCCCACACTTTCGGCAGCTTATAGCACCGGAACGAAGCAAGTGCACCCTCGATGGCCTATTTTTTTTTATTATTATTATTTTCATCTCAGGAATCTCGTGAGGTAGTTTTGTTGCTGTTATTTTGCAACACTCTGTATATATCCTAAAGATGCTATATTTTGGCCACACATATTGTTTTATCAAAATCCGTGTAAGAATGCAGAAGTCATGTCTGAACAAACATAAATAAAAGTGGAATCGGATACAGAAAAGTTGATTTTTAACGTTTGCCTATTTTTTACAATATGTATCTTATATATACTACAAGAGAACAATCACACGAACGTCCTCTACAGAAAACAAAAGTGTAGTCAAAATCACCAGACAACTAATCACACTACACATGAATCGAACTGGAAAAGTACGTTTCGTTTTAAAATAATGAAAAAGTTACTATTTTTAACACATACAGAAATGTTAACGCCTCGTAGTTTCTTAATTGTCGACTACACCAATTTTTCTCTACGATAATTGGTAATTGTTGGCATCAGGTCAATACATATTTATTCATTTTTCTTCCTAACTTATTTTAAGGGATATCTAGGACCTAAGCCCATAGATGTAAAAGAAATAAGACAAAGAAAATGATACTTCCTTCTAATTGAATTGAATTGCAAATATCCTTATTGAAATGTGTGAGGTACAGCTTTATCGTTTTTCCTGCCTAACCATTATCAAAATGAAAGAAAAAAATCATACAAAATAAATATAATGATGACAAAACTATAAAAATGAAATAAAATAATTTTCATAAAAATTAATCTACTCGAATAATGCTCTAGAAACTATAAACGTAAACACAATCGTTAAAAGATCTTATTTAGAAAATATTTGACAAAATTTTTGAAGTGGTCACAGTAATGTCTAAAGCAGTGGTTCTCAAACTTGTTGATATCGTGGCACATTATTTCATCGTGTATGTAATTGCAGGACATGGGTTCAGTAGGTGGCAGCACTGCACTAGAGGCGCTACTTTTTCGAGGTCGATCAGGCGGAACGTAGTTCGAGAAATGTTTGAAGTGCTCCGGAACTCAAAGGTTATGTGAAGCTTACCAATAATTTAATAGTTCTCAACCAATGTTGTCATGTTGCAGAAATGTTTCTGTTGCGATTTGCTTTCGAGCTTCTTAACCCATTGTTTTATTATTTTTGAATATTTGTAGTTTGCAGCTTGAATTTTATATTTTGGTTGTGGCACCGCCACACCATCTACTCTTATAGATTCACGTTTGTTACATGACTTGTGAAAAAAAAATCCTGTACTCTTCGCTACAGTAGAGGAAAGATGGAGCGCTGAGAGAAGGTAACTTTCGTAAAAAGTAGAATCACATATTCATTTTCAGACCGAGAGTTGACGTAGCATTCGGGAGGTCATGGGTGCGATCCCAGCGGTTTCCTGACTGACTGAGGTTTTTCCAGGGTTTTCCTCAGTCACACCAGGCAAATTCCGGGATGGAACCTTCAACATAAGCCCTGGCCAACATGATCCCGAATTCCTTCCCCTCTCCTATCCCGGCCTGAGCTCTAGATGCCTAAAGACAATAAATAAAATTCATTTCATTTTCAGACCCTCACTTTACCTCGGATACAAATCCGAGAGTGGTTTGGATCCCACTTTAATAAAAGGTCTCTCTTGTTCTTAGAGCATGCGTGCTGAGTAGGACAAAAATCACAACTCATAACACAAATCTATGATCTGTTATAGGCTATTAAAAACATAGACATTTCTCAAAAGGGATCATGTTTGTCTCATTTGGAATTTCCTATCCTCATATGCTTCCATGTAAGCAACCCAAAAGATCATGCGTGATGTGAAGGTAGCACTACTACTTTAATACGCTAAACTCTATAGAGAAATGCCCTCTGTCCTAATACCAAATTGAGTTGGAATCAACAATATTATTACGTAATGAGCGAATATGCATTAAATAATAGCCTCGTTACCATGGAAACAGTAACATACCTAACATTTTAATATGTTCAAAACCTTGAGAGCAACGCAATCCAGGTGTGCTGGAATTGGTTGAACTGTTATATCGTGTTGCTCAAATCTGTGTTTTAATAATCCAGCCGTTTCCATAGAAACTGGCAATAAATTGTAAACTAAGTGTGGCCAAAACATTGAAGGTACTTTCCTTTACTATCATGCCAAATATGGCTTGAATCGGTTCAACTGTTCTTACGTTATGTACGAGTATGTTTAAAAATTGGATCATGTTAGTATGTTGCTTGCAATCGGTCCAATCTTTGTCACGTCATACGTAAAATTATGTTCACTAACACAGTTTCTACCATGGAAACTGTAATTATCTTAATTATTCTAACTCACTCACTCTATGACTTACGAAACTTAAAAGTTCATCACCGCAGTAACAAACGTTCGCCATTGGATTCAATCCTGGGCAATATCAAACCAGTTCTCATCACGAACATCTACCTCTTAAAGTTCCTCTCTAATATTGTCACCCAAAGACGTCTCTGTCATCCGTCGGCTGATTCCCTCCAGCTTCCCAATCACGGTGGAATATAATCTTCGATTTTTCCTATCCGAGCTACATGACCTGTCCATCTTAGCCTTCGTGACTTCAATAATCATATAGTGTTGGGTGAACCATACAGTCTGTGGAGTTCTTCATTACGCAGTTTCCTCCATTATTCTGTCAGCTCGTCCCGTTTCAGCCCGTATATCTTTATCAGCACCTTATTCTCAAACACACGTAATTTATGTTCAACTGCCAAGGTCCTACTCCAACTTTCGCAACCGTATTACCAGCAAAATAACCGTTATTTTAAACTTCAGCTTTCTTAATATTAATCGCGAGATTAGGGGTTTCTGGATTAAAAAGAAATATGCGTTGCTATATGCCAAGCGACTTTTTATTTCTTCAGTGACCTCGTTCTTACTTGTTACATAATGCTCCCAAATATCTGGTGTAGTAAAAAGTAATCCATTATTTTGCCAATAGATGGCTTCAGTGATCTGTATCTCGCGTTGTATAAGTCCGATCGGGTTCAACGAGATGGCGTTCAAACGATGAGATTGCGTGCTACAAACACTGTTCAGATAGTTGTGATGAGTTGACTCAGTGTTGTGTGAGCGTGCGTCAAAATGGACACTAGCAAAGAGAAAATACGCTATATTTTATAGTTTTTCTTTGATAAAGGCGAAAACGCAAGCCAGGCGGCTGCAAATGTGAATAGTGTTTATGGTCCTGATACTGCAACAGCCAATCACGCGCAATTTTGGTTTCGTCGATTCCGTGCCGGTAATTTTGACGTCAAAGATGTACCACGCACTGGAAGGCCAAGTGTCGAAAATATCGATAAAATCATGGACATTGTCGCGTCCGACCGTCATATAAGCACTGTTTCGATTGCCCAAAAGCTAAACATTGCACAAAAAACCGTGTGGAACCATTTGCATAAGGCTGGATACACAAAGAAGCTTGATGTATGGGTGCCACACGAGTTAACGCAAAAAACCTCATGGACCGAAT
>JAGDQP010037268.1:2142-18696 GCA_022664845.1 Lepisma saccharinum | reverse complement strand
TGAGTTTTACCTTAGTATGTTTCAACTGGAATTATTGATGGTGGTCTTCCTTTGCGAGTATTTCTGTGATTTTATAATATGTAAGCCATTTATAGTTCACACAGACAACAAACTTGTAACTCATGTGCAGACTTCGAAGAACTTGGATGCTAGAACCACTAAAATGATTTTGAAATTAAAGCAGTTTAATATTACTATCAAACATATCGCGGGTAACGATAATTTCGTTGCAGATATTTTATCTAGACTTTCTAAATAAAAACAGAAAAGTACTTACTAAATACAATTTTCCATGAGTGAGCAATCAGCAGTTGGTTTGCATTTGGATTGAAGAACAAACAAAAAAGGAATACTGTTGCAAGTTGAATACTCGATTAAAACAGGGTTCGACAAGAATTTATACACAGCTAGGGTTATTATTTTGTAAGGGAAAGAATAACAATGATCCATGGTGTTCGCTAGGTCCCAAGGTGTTGGTGAAGAAAGTTGTTTCGGAGTTTCATAATAAGGGCCATTTTGGAGGAGCTAAATGCTATAAATTGAGTAAACAACTTTTCTATTGGAAAACTATGAAATGAGACATTTCCAACTACGTTAGAGATTGTGTGGGTTGTGGTAAAACGAAGGTAGTAGCTCAGACTTTAGCGAGGGAAACTTACCATATAGAAGCTACTAAACCCCACGTAACATTTTGCATCGACTTAATTGGCAAGATTCCGTTTAGTTCAGGATTTTATTACATTCATTCTATCGCTGATCTCTATAACAAGTTTATTACTTGCTTTACGATCTACAAGTGCCTAGGAATTACTTGCTGTGTTGAACACAAAATATCTGTACCATTACCCTGTTCCACAAGTCATCCTAACAGACCAAGACTCGCAGTTTAAGTCGAATCTTTCGAAGGAATTTTGTACACTCCAAAATATTCAGCACAGAATGAAAAGTCCGTATAATCCTAAGGCTAATTTAATTGGCCGCATCATCGAGATGTAAATAGGTTGATTCGGTTATACTGTCATATTAACAATAGGAAATACGGCTTTTGTTTAGGGGAGATACAGCTCTAAGTGAATAATTCAATGTCGTTAGTGGCAAGATTTTGTCACTCGGAAATCTTTCTGAACTATTGTGCTACAGACAGTATTAGACGTACGATCCCTTGGCCAGGAGAATTGCGTTCTATTGACCATCGTAGTAGGCATTAATTGATTGTTTTAATACTGACAGGAGTCACAAAAGAAGTTTAGTTAGCAAACATAAAAATACTGCAGAGCTGAAGGAAAATAGTTTTATTCGATATCATAACCGTAGTTCAGTCTTGAACAAGAAAATAGATTTCTGCTTTGCTATATAGGCCCATACTGTTCTGGAGAGTTGTGAAGACTGTTCTGGAGAATAGTGCTTTATTATATTCACTAAATGCAAAAACAGGCTTTCATAACTTTTCAAATTTGAAGCTATTTAATTGTAGTCAAGAGAAAAGAAATGAATTGTTGCGAGACTGATAATTAGCTTGATAAACAGAAGATATGAAGGATGCTGGGTAATGAATAGTATTACGTTGGATTAAGAAAGTAGTAGAAGCGCTAAAATTACACGAAAACTTAATGCATGAGATAAATTAAATGTTTCTTCATCTTTTATAACTTATTCTATCTTTTAAAAAACTTAAAGTAATTTAAGTTTTTTCGTTTCGCCCGAGGTACTCTGTAGTGACCCAGAATGGGCATCATTCTCTGACACATACATGGAAAGTCTGACCAGTGTTGGGCGGAAAGTGTTTCGATTTTTGTGTATGCTCAAGATGGGCGGAAAGTGTTTTACGTTTTGAGCACATGCCTCAATTGTTATGTACAACTTCCGTTTCTCTTTTTTATCTTATGGATGGAAAGTGTAACAAAAATATTTTTAATTGGAAAATTACCATCAAATTTGTAATTTTTGAACATTTATTGCAACTATACTTTCGCATTCAGAACTTCAGCATACTTCTGGAATTCTTGTATGTATATCCTTTCTAATGAAATGTGAAAAATTGAAACTCAGTTTTTGGAGTTACATAAGTGAAAGATAATTTTTACGGTAATGTTAATCGATGTATCTTTGTCTTTTCCATTTAGTAATAACATTTGTGATGCGCGCATAATCTCTTCCGTTACAAAATCACAAAGTATTTTATCTTTATCGCTACAAACGAAGTTGCTTAGTATGAAATTATTTCAGAGTTTAAGCTACATTGAAGTACTTATTGGCAATTATTGTGTTTTGAATTTGAAAATAAACGTAATGAACATTACGAAGTTTACTTTCTCAATTAGGAATTATGTTAGATGTACTAGCTTCAGTTAAGTTTTCGAACTTATAATGATTACCAAATCACACTACTCTGGTTCCGGTTCACAATCCCTAGTTAAAAGATGCACGATATATCTGAATTCAGATGCAAGCCTGTTTTCGAATTGCTTTAAAGATATGAAATGTCTTCATTTCCAGTGACTGTACACGAGTAACTGTTTCCCTTATTGATACGTATAGAAGCGATTAACGCGTTGACACTGTACTCAACTGAAGATTAACACTACATGAGATTAAAGTATTTTTGATGATTTGAACTGAATTTTGAACAACATGAGCTTGGGTTTGCTCTAGATGGAGTTATGTGTAAGAAACACGTTATGGCGTACAGTTTATAAGATAATGTTTTGCTGTGGTCTGATTTAAGCAATTTGAGTATGTGATGTATATAACAGAATAAGAAGCATCACAGTTATTACAATTTTGTTTCTGCTAGAAAAGGTAAGGACTGAGTTGATGTCGACAAGTGAGAGTGTCAATCACTGGGGCCATTACAGAGGTGAAACAGTGATCGCACACATCTGTTATACATATCGTTGGGAACGTCTTGATTAGACAAATTTAGAACTTCCGATTTCAACAACTTCTGGTCAACTTTCGTGAAGGTTACATGGAATGAGCTGAAGTACATATGACATATATATCTCAGACAACACTAGGAAATGCAATTCGTATTCTGCGGGCGTCTATATGTTCTCCGTATTTACTGTATTTTTATCACTTTTGAGTGATGCCTGTTTCACCCCGTTCCTGGTTTCGACACTTGTGTTTGTTCCATAAGTGGTTGACCAAAGGTGTTTGAAATCGGCATTTCTGAGATTGAATTGGCAAGACGTTTCTAACGATATATATCATGTACGTGTGGTTGCTGGTTCATCTGCCCCAGATCGCGGCACTTCTGTGTTCGTGCCGAAAGTGGTTGGAATCGACAGTTCTGAGTTTGTGCTGTCAAAACGTTTCCAATGATACATACATCATATATGTTCAATCACTATTTCACACCCGTTCCAGGTTTCAGCACTACTACCAAATAGGTAATTTAAATGCCTGTATACATTTAATTGTGGCGTATGAAAGAAGCCACGTATAAAGTATTAAGTTGTATCAAAGTGTATCATAAAATCCAAAGTAAGTGGAGACCCTTTTCTGAAAATTTCTGTTAATACAATTAAATGCGTTTGATCTCGTAACTCGACAAACTCTTCCCGCAATCTATCTGTATTGTACAGAAGACTAATTCAGTTAAGATGAGAAGATGTAGCCATGGTCCTTTTCTGCCGCATGAGTAATCAGCGCCACCGTTGTAGGCATACTGTCTTAGTAACAGTGTGAAGTTTCTGTGGGAGAGTGTGACGTTCCTACGTTCCCGAGATTGCATCAAAAGTTCCAGATATATCAGGGGTACATCGTTGCACTCCCGAAGAGAGTTACAGTCTCTCGAGAATAGTGCAGCAGTATAAAAGCAAACTACTGACCATCAGCAAGTCGCGTGTGTTGCGCGACTTGCCATTTTGCCATTATTCAACAGCAAAAGAATTTATTCCCTCTGGAAGCTCTTGGATACGCCTTGAAGGAATGTCCTTTAAAGAAACTGGTCACCAACGCCAGAAAATTGTGTGAACGCTACCTTGCGTGGGTGAGTTGCTCTACATGAAAACCTCATCTGCCTGAATTATATCAACAAACCTAGCGTAATTTTCTGCCAACCAAGAGTTGTTTTCAAATTTCCTGTAGCAAAACCGTGAAAAGTTTTCGAAAGGGTTGATGATAGTGACAAACTCATGATTTTCTGAGTGGGAAAAATGTGAAGCTCAATGCATAATACTTCCAGGAGAATATTATGGACCATATTTACGGTGAAGACATCTTTCATTATGTGATGTGGAACAATCTTACGACTGGATCGACATGGATTAGATATATAGCCATATTGCTCGATCTTCTATTACCTAATACACCAGAGAAAGGCTGAGACAGACATTCATGTCATCTTGTTTTCATCGGTTCCCAGATGTATCCTCTATGGACTTTTGCGCCATTGGTCCCTTGAAGAGAGGTATTGCTTCACGACCCCCCACCACTGTTTAGGGAGATTGAAAAATATGTTAACAGATAAACAGGTATGGAACAACATTCCGCTTGCACACCTGCGGCGAAATCTTCTAAAGTTAAAGTTGCGATGCTCAGCTATATTTCAGCCCTGTGGTTGTCACTTGAACACCATCTCAGGGGGCGGCAGGGAATTTCACCGCAAGCAAGGTATGTAAAGTATTTCCATCTTAACAGAATCTGTATATAGTTCCGTGTTCGTTTCTGTTTCTTCACACTTTTAGTTTCAATAAAAGAAAGATATAATAGTTACTGAGAGGAAATGTACATTAATAAAAGTAACACAATATTTTAATATATAGAGAATAAAACTACATACCTGGTGTGTCTCAGTTCCTAACCACCTTCGAAATAGAATCCTTCAGTTTCCACACACTTAACCCAACGTTTCTGGCATTCCGCAACCATGCTTGGAACACCTCTTTTGGAGCTGTTGTCAATGCCGCCATCGCGTTCTGCATGATGTCATCTGAGGTGTCAAAGTGGGTGCCTTTGAGTGTTGATTTGACTTCGGAGAAAAGCCAGAACTGACAAGTAGCCAAGTCCGGGGAGTATGGAGATTGGAGGGCGACAGGATTGCCGTTCTCTACCTGAAAAATTGGATCAAACGTGAGGAACGGACTGGGGAGTTGTAAGTTTGGTAAAGCCAACAGATCTGGCCACTTTCTACTAAGTGTATCACGCAGGCGACAAACAACGGGAAGATAGTACAACTACATAATTGTTCGTTTTTTTTATAAGTATTCGTGATACACAGTGCCACGGTAGTCAAAGAATAGGTAATCGGTATCAGTTTGATTTTGCCGCCGACGTTGTGGTCATCTTTGAACCTGTTTTATTTGTGTACTGTCGATGGCATAATCGCCAAGAGCCTGTTGAATTTTGCGTATTGTCTCTCCTATCTCCAAGTTTCTGGCAAAACTTGATGAAGTATCTTTGTTCCATACTTTCTGTTATTTTGCTCTAAATGGAACTGTGACGAAAATCCACACGACACTACACGCTGGGTACCTAGCGGATGCTGAAGCAAGTGAGGATCATTTTACTCAACAAGCATGCACATGAAGGATATTTTCCCCACTGTGTGCAGTGTTGACATCCAACGTTCACTGCTTTCCTTACAAAATAATACTTTTCTGACAGACCTTTGGAATAAGACTCCACTTCACCTGTTTCCCGCTACACACATGGCACCTTCATGATACTGTGAACCAAGTATTTGACAGTCAACACTACTCTATTCAAGTGCCTTTTCTACTCTGACATTTCATTTAGCCCGATCCTAAACCGTTTACTGAATAGAGGGAATTATTTTTAGGCTAAAGAATAGATTTTTATTTTTCAAATTACTTTTTCCGTCTCCACATGACAGACTACACGACATTCACTGCAGCCTTATAAAGCCCTATATGACTACACGACAGTGACTAGTTATTTATACCATACAAGTTTTCCATCTAGAATCACAGTTATGAAATTACACTACTATAGGCGTCTTCCCTCAATCCATTCTATCATAGAAAATAAAATCTCACAAAATCTATTTTTGATAGTATTTTGTTATTTTGACCCGCAAAAATATGAAATCAGACATAACACTAATTGAAAATTATACAAACCTCTAGCTGCATTTTGAAGTATTAAGATAAACTTTATTTTTATATGGGCCAACTTTGGACTTCGGCCCGTCACGGTTCGCCTTTAGCTGTTAAAATCCACACCCATGTCCCTGCTGAGACTCGAACCCGGGACCTTCGAGCCGATGGCCTTCCACCGCAGACCGCTCGGCCGGCTTGAAGTATTAAGAAATTTAGGGTCTATTCTACAATCGACCGCTAAACCTCTAGTCAGCGGTAAGTTGAAGCCAAGTCTGATTTTGGCCAATGAGAATACGCAAAATGAGAGTTGGCCTCAACTTAGCCGACTAGCAGTTTAACCGTCGATTGTAGAACTGACCCTTCAGTGAGAAATTGAAGAATAACCCAAAAAGGCGATAACGATGTAACTTCTATTTTCACACAGTTATCTGGCACCTGGCTGATGGCTAATTGGTTGTTGTCGGAGGGACAGACACTACCTTGCGCCCACGTCCACCGTAGCACATAGGAGTGATCTCCTCTGGACATCACTGCGCTCGGAATAAGAACGAAGTATTCCGAAGTTACCCAAATACCTGCACAGTTGTAAGCTACGAGTAGGGTTACCAACCGTTCGACTTTTGCCGGACATGTCCGGCTTTTTAAACATTTTAGAAATGTCAAGCCAGCATTTGTCTTTTTCTTGGAAAAGTCCGGCAAAATAAAATTAACAAGATATTACTACACCTAAATTTGCATTGTTTGTGTTATTTACGGTAAACTTTATGATCGCGAGCGGTAATTTGTCACTATTTATTAAATACTAGTATGCATGATTGGTAATGCTGTCGGTATATCGCACTCAACTATTTTTGTCTCCTTTGCGAAATTGCGAAAAGTACAAGACATTGATAAGAACTAGCACATCAGCAAGTAATATTTTTGTCTTTAACCACTCCAAAACTTTCCCCACTAGATGAAAAGTACATAATGAACGTGATTCTACCAAAAAAATGTTCATTACTGCAAATTCATTGTGTAAGGAATGAACTTTCCAATTTGAATTTCTATCGTCGTATTTTATAATGTCGTCCAGATAAATAAAATTAAATAAATTCAGCATAACTGTGCTGTGAAATATATCTGCGCGTTCTATTTGCAGTGTTATTGTAAGTAGATAATAATATAGCGTGATTTATACGAGAATTATAAACAAAAACCAAGCTTACTGAAAAATATTGGTAAATCTATATGCATTTTGTCATTTCGTTAAATGTGTAGAATCCATTTTGAGCTTGGGTACTAAAACATCAATTATTACTAGACCTATAGCTTCTAATAAGAGGAAATATTTAGAGGCAATAAGCTGATATTGATCTGGGTAGGCCAGACCCTTTGGATGCAACAGCTAAACTGAAGCCATGTTTTGTGATCAGCGAAGCTGAAGTTTGGGATATGTGCGATTGAATATACAAACTGAATTACGAACTAATATTGTATCGCAAACTAACCTTGCAAAGCCTGACTTAATTACTAACGAACTAACATGGATTTATTGATAAACTAACCTAATCGTAGTTGTGCACTTACATAATCCCTATTAACAAGTCGTACCTTTCTTGAGTAAGCACTGAGACGATGTTGTTTACTGGAATGTTATGATGCTGCAAGATTAACATTGCAAGCTTAATTGGAGCACGTTAAATGGCGGGAGATTTTGTATCTTGGTTATAAGTAGATAAAGCAATTAACCTTTTACCTTTCCCATGAAAATATGTCTTCAAAGAAGTTGTGGTAATATTTCTCAAACTCGGTAAAACGTCAGAACGAGACTATAAATATTTTCTGTTACAATATATAGCGGTAATATGAGATGGCTAAGGCATATGTAATACATGAGTGTGTAAAATGTATGTAGATGTACTTAGAAGTAGAAAGAACTAATATACTAACAGTATCAGCTTTTAGTTCAATAAACTAATTTCAGTTTACCTCTTTTCTCTGTGCGACTTTACGGAGCCCGCCTGAGGAAATTATATTTTCTCGGGGCAAGGTTCATGAATATCAAGTTTAGCCTCACCCGCAAAGCTTGGGTCCATGCAAGTAGGCATGTTGATTGGCTGGAACTTCTATGACGTTATCTTCACTACGCATCGACTCACCTGAAAAGAGAATCCTTGAAGAGTCTCGCCGGAGGAAGTCATCTACGTCCAAACGTCTTATAACCCGTTACGGAATAAATATATTATTTACATATCCAAAACCCATTACAATATATCATTAGCCCATTCTGTATTAATTACGACTGTGCTCCAAATAACATCAGTGTTTGGATTTTATTAATTACATATCATTTAATGTTAGACACTGTTGAGAAACACATCGTACTGGTGCTGCAGCTGCCTTACTCACCTGATATGTCACCAGACTAGCAGTAATTTGGATGTTCCTTGCTTTTAAGATGATGAGACTTAATGGTGATCAAAGAAATCAGATCAGGTACGACAGCTGCTTAGCTACTTTGTAGTCTATAACAAAGGAGACATTTCAGAAGTCCCATTAATTGCAAAGCTGGTGAATGAAGTATGTACAATGTACGGAAGAGCAGTTGGAAAGGGACTTCACTCCCAAAGAGAAACACATTTGATGTTTTTGGTGATGAATTAGGAGACTTTCTAAAAGTTCCTAAAAATTAAAGTAAAATGCGAAACAATTAAGGGATTTTGAATATAAATTTTGTGTAGAAACATAATTTCAATTATATCCCATAGGGACTTTTGAACGATATTTTTAATTTCGAATTTTATAGTTTTAGAAATAATCATTAGAACGATTTCATTCAAATCTTAATTTAGTATAAATATATAATCTTATAAATAATAATTATTCGTAATATGAAAATGCATCTGTATTATTCGTTATGCAATTCTTTCTCCATTCCAGAGAAGATTTGAAGAAAGGTTTTACTTTACTAAATGTCTTCTTTGATGTCAAGAAATTCTTTGCCACAGAAAGAGCATCAATTTATGGATGGACTGATTTCTTTGGTAAGTTGTTCAAGATTCATCTTACCTTCGTTAGAATTTGTTTTAAGCATTCAGTTCTTTATTTGTTGACTTGTTAAATAAAGAAGGGAGAGTTAAATACTTGTTTGAAAATTGCAAAATGTTGTCTAAATAAACGTTTTTGTACTTTATGATAGCTATTACATATGTTCATAATGGCGACTTTCATACTTTCAGATCTGTAAAAGGTTGTGCAGTTATCACACACTACATTCATTTTCTTAAAATTCAATGCCGATATAGAACAGCTACTAAAGGATATCGTAAAATTAAGAGTAGAGTCTAGGTATAATAATAGCAGTGACCATTTATAGTAGCAGTGACCAACCAGTGTAGAATATAAGTAATAATTTCAAACTGTTCATGCATTTTTGCTTCAAGTAGGGTGTAGGGAAGATCTGAATATAGGGATGTGAATTGGGAAAGAAGGATGTAAATGAGGATTACAAAATTCCTGATTCTAAGTATTGCCATAGTGATTATTAGAAGCACTTATGTTCTCAAAATCATTATGACATCAGGCATGAATCTAACAAGAAAGTTCTATTGTTTTGGCGGACGCGGATTTTGATATAACTTTGGAAATGTTTATTAGGAGTCAATCCAATGAAAATCAAGTTATCATTTTCGGTTAAAACAGGGCGAGCTGAGATCTAATTCCTGCATTCTAAAACTTTTATGCAGTTAAATTAAAATGTATCAGTGTTGTGGAATGATGTCTGTATCCACTCTCGAAGAGAGTAATATCATACAGGCCTACTATTAAAAGTTTCCAACAGCTTAACTATAAACAGTCAGACAATGGGCTGCATGCAAAGTTACTAACGAAAATCAGTAAGTTTTCAGTTTCCAAAAATGTATAAGTAAAGATAATAAATTTATGGTTGTCAACAAACTGTTCAGCGAGTTCTGAAAATTAAACGTTGGTGACTCTGCTGCTTTGTAACAGTCTGCTCTCTGGTGATGTAAATACGAACTAGTTGCAACTCGCTCATTGTCACGCAACGAGTAAAACTTTGAATTACTCAACAGTCGCATACCAATGTTAATTTGCATCAATAAACACCAAAGGGTGGGGGGTGGGGTGTCTGCCCCGGACTCCACAACTATGATTTTTGTAATTAGCCTTACAAGTAAATGCGGTAAATTCTTACAGCTATACTATATATATTCATATATGTATATACTTAACGTAGCCGAGTGAGTATAGATTATGTGGAATAATAATCCCAATACAATTGTGCAATTGCTCAATAATAAATGCCAGTGTGCAAACAGAAAGAGAACCATTTAATAAAGCAACTTTATTTTATATAGCAGTCTTTAACATGACTACAGAAATAGGTATCGCAATCATCAAACTAAATTACTTTCTTTCATAATTAACATTAAAACATATGCAACTTGAGAAGTACCAAATTGAGTTGCACACATATTGCATATCTTCAACATACTTTAGGGAACGTATAGTTCGCCAACTTAGAGCACATCAATGTACAGATCACGAAACAACTATTCATAATTAACGTAAGATATACATACTTTAGTATCCAGAGTGCAGCTTCAGAATATACGCATCATCCTTAAATGAATCAGATAATAAGTCTTCTGGGATACAAAGACGAACACAAATCCCATATGGATATAGAACCAACAATGTTCGATCCTGGACTATAATGTAAACTTCCAATACACCGCTGAGAAACAAAAGAAAATCGAATTAAATACAAATCATAAAATGCAAAATGTCAAGGCATATAGAAAATGTTCAAATGTGCAAGTTGTCCAATGTCCATATACATCAGTAAACAATCTGACGGAATATGTGTAAGTGAATATCCTAGAAGGATATAGAGTCCAAATACGTATTTTAAGGTCCATTTCAGTGGCTTATCTAGAGAGGGGCCGTGGGGGGCTCGTGCCCTCTCAAAGAAATATGCTCTATTTTTGCATTTTATCAACAATTTTTCTAAGTAAAAGCTTCGATTTGTTTCCCAACCAAACCAGAAATATTAGCAGTCACATACCAAGTCCAAATTTATATCGAAAAACACCGAGGAGTCATTGCCGACCCAAAATAATAATTATCGTTATTAGCCTTAAAATTTAAAATGTTACAAAATTTGTAAATTTCGTTGCTTTAGTAGGATATTGGTATTTTAAGATCCATAATACCATTTTATACCGGATATCCGTTCGTCTTCTCTGTAATACCGGATGTTTGAAAATAATATTACAAAAATAATTATTTTATATTATAAATTTATATTAACATAGATTTACATTTAAAGACACTTTACTATATTTTCGTAGGTTAAAAATCAATTCCGGAATTCAGAATTCCTTGGAATCCGGAATTTTAACACTCCGGAAATTCAAAACTCTGTATTCCTACATTGCAACTCTCTGGAGATCTGACGCTACGGAACTGTCATGTCGAAAATCTGACTTACGGAAACCCCAAAATTGTCACTCCGATAGAGGAATTGTGAACATAGTTATTGTGAATACATAAATGCGTAATTTTGCAACATATAAGCCCACAATTTATACTATAGTAGAGACATTCCGCCAGGATATTCAGTTTGGGGGGTGTAAAATTAAAATTGGGAGGGTGTAAGTGGAATTTTGCACGGTTTCTAAACCCAACTTCAAAATTCTTAGGTCAAAAATTGATAGAAACCATGCAAAACTCCACTTACGCCCCCTAAAGTAAAAACCCCGGCGGAATCTCTGATCACTCAGTGTTGTCAGGTCACTGTCACAATGTTTCCCTTAAAAAATCCATTTTTTTATGTAAAAGTTTCCCGGATTCTAAGTTTCCTTTAAAAATTTATGGAGTTTTTTTAATGTGCCAAATAGATGCAACAAAATTTCCCGATTTGTCTTCTTTTTTTTTATTTTAACTTTTTTTTTGTTCTGATTTTCCTGTTTTCCGGGAAATTTTCCTCCACCTGACAACGCTGTGATCACTACTATAGCATGTCTCGGTAAATACCCTAAATGACTTGTGTTGTTATTTCCGAATGAATTATTACATTCAATATGCTTCGAATATTTCCTAATCAAAGTAAATATATTTTATCGCTGTGAATGTGGAGCAGATGCACTTATTACACGAATAGAAGCGCAAATGTAAAAGCAAAACAACAGATATTTTATTGACTCCAACTTCACTGAGCAATTTTCTTAGATATCTTGACAAATTCCATAAGTTAAAATACAGAAGAAATTACCAAAAACAGTCTGTCTGCCATCTAGTGGAAGAATGAATAAAAAACTGTAAAAGAACCTCACGTTTACGGCAGTCAAAAATCTTGCTAACGAATTCACGGGTACATAAGAAAAATAATTGTTGTCTTCTTATTTGTTGAATGGGGAAATAAATTTTTATTGCACTATGTGTGGAAAGGACATATGGTAAATGTCACAAAATTTCAACTCAAAACTCTGAAAGGTATAGAAATTAATCACAAGAAAACAAGCTGAGGTCCGGTTAGTCCCCTTTGGTATGCGACTGTTAATTATAACGAGACTTTTATTTTACATAAAAAAATTTAAAAAGTAGAAAATTTAAGCTGTTAAAATACAGTAGTACACTATGAGCGATACGTTAATATTTACAAGGAATACTTAGAAGTTTATAAACTAATATTTATGTTCACATTGTGACAATTACTTTGATTTCCATTATTATTATTTAGGTTACTAGGACATGTTCCTAGGCACTTTATTGTCTCTAACACCTCCTAGAATTTTCTCAGTTGACTCCATAGAACACTGTTCTCTGGAAGGTGGTTACTCACGCAGAAAGAAGAGAAAATTTCCTGTGAAGAAGTGTAAGAAAATGCGTAGTGTCGGATGCTGGAGGCATGTAAATCTAAGGAGACATTGTCACAAATGACGTAATACTCCGACAAATAGTGACGTATAATGTCTGTCTGTTTAGGTAACGAGAATGAAACGTATTTGAGTAAAATAAATGATTAAAATATGCAGCTTCCAAAGGTTTTCTACGTTTGCTTACAATGCAAGGTTAATTCCCCACGCGAGGATCCGTCTGTTTGTACGTACTTCGTGAATCATAAACTTTGTTCATCTACAGCTGTACTTGAGTACAGCTTTGATTGTAATATACTAAGCCCAAAATATCTGTTGAGATATGACGTCATCTGTACCTTTATTTATACGAGGCCGGATTTGCCTGCCGCTAGCCCCACAATTACGCATTTTTTTAAATATTCCTTTAAGGAAACTGGTTTCTTGTTTCTGTGTGAATAATCACCTTCTAATATTTGTCTCATAGTTGGAAACCATCCTGTATATCTCTACATATCTTTTTTCTACTAAATATATATCTTTGATTTTCAGCTGATTGTGGAGGAATCCTTGGAGTTTGCTTAGGCTTTAGCATTTTGAGTCTGACAGAGATTATCTACTTCTTAACGGTTCGATTGGCATCAAAGTCGAAGAGTTGTAACTTTTGCAAGTGTTGTCGTAAAAGTCACCAAAACGAAGATTCCCGAAATGTTGCTGAAAGAAGAGAACAAGCTGCTGTGCTAAGAAATATAATTTCTTTGCTGTTGTCCAAGAATAGAAGGAGAAACAAAGAATAGAATAATCACGTTTAGTGTGTAATCAATAATTTGTAAGTAACGTAGACAAAATGTAAAACTTTACGATGAGTCAGCTTTAAATAAAATTAGCACTAATATAAGGTAACTCTCCGGAAATTATACCCCACTTAACAAAAGTACGACACAGTACATTGTAATCTCACATAAATCATATACCATTCAAATTTGTGTTTATTATACAATAGCCTGAAGGTAACGAAACACTTATATACGATGATAAACATTATATATGAGGCATGGAACTCAATTTTGTAAACTGCGAATATTATACCGAATTTCAGGTTGCATATGTTAAATTTTCATGTTTGAAATGATACAATATTAAATGTTATCTTATGTTCTTCACAATTGTTATCACCACTGGGGAATACCAAATATTCAATAAACCGTCGTACTGCCATTAAAAATATACCAACACTGGTACATATGTAACACTGAAAAACTGATGATATCACATTTTAACTCGTTATATGAAAAAAAATAACATATCAAACACTGAACACTACTTTAATACAGGCTTCATGATTTACCGCGAAATATTTTTCTTTAACATTGTACGTAAAAATATCGATTTTGGGCTCCAAGTTAGGGACCCCTGTATCTCGACAACGATGAGAAATTCGACAAATGACAAAGATACCTTCTTTTTCTTTTTTGGTGTGAGGAATTCATCTGCGAAGTTTGACTGTCTAATTCCATTTCTGTGTTCGAAACGACAACAAAACTTTTGCCCTCCACATTTGAACTCATGTATCTAAAAGGTTAAGTGAAATTCTACAAATGACAAAGATACCATTTCTTGTTGTAGTGTCAAGAATCATCTACGAAATTAGGCTGTCGAATTTGGTTTCTGTGCTCCAAACGACAACAAAATTCAGATTTGATTTTTGTAAACTTACATTTCTCAGTTTTGCAATTGGACCGCTAATTTTTGTGTATGTTGTATAGCGTTAAAATCTCTTTCCAATGATTATAACATTTTCAGCTTTCGGAGCGCGCTCCTCGATAGTGCTTAGTGTAAGACCAGTAGGAGCAATGAATCAGTATTGATTGTGCTTAGTCATTGTAGTTGAGAAAATGAAGACAATTAATTAGTTTTGGGTAATACGTAGGTACAAAAGATGTACGTAGAGCATGTACATAGGTAGTAGGCACATATTATATCTAGTACCTAGAACCTGTAACTAGTTACTTTTGTATGGTACCAAGTACTAAAATTCTAGGTACTTTAACTAATAATCGAAAAACAGATTTCTCTAACGTCAACTTTTATATGGGAAAATGTTTCGAATGTTAGTCTTCTAGTTAGAATATTAGGACATAAATTTAATATTTAAGGAATTTTGGAATTGTTTGTCTTATTTTGTGAGAACAGAAAATAGTTCAGTTGCCACTTTCCAGTGTAAACATTTTGGCAACCTTCTGCCAACTAAAAATGTCTTCAAATATATAAAGTAAAACTGTCGCCAGAAATTCCTTCATTGACAGACATGTCGAAATTACAGGTATTGTGATATCAGAAGGACAAAATATAAGTATCTTTCAGTTTCATATCTATTTACTGCAGTTTAAAAATAATTTAAGAAAGTTTATTTAACATTTTCACAGCATCGCCTTCATCTGTTTGTTTTCAACTATCTAGCACTGAATGTCATATCTTGACATTTCGCAGAAGTAAACACAGTAATTATATGTTTGAGGTAAAAGACCTTTTTATAATCCTATGGTTAAACTACTTTTTATGGATCACAAGTGCATTACTTTAAAAAATCGTCTCTTTAATTATACAAGGATATGTATAATGGTGTATTATACATTCTTGTATTATGGTGTTATTCAAACACAATCGTCATTAAATATTTAAATTAAATGTATCATTATTATATGTAATACATCATTTGTATAATATAACTAATTAACTTATTCCCCTAGTTAATACATTGAGTGTTATTTTATTTTTTCGTGGTTTCTTTGCCACTTTTCATCCACAAATATAAAGAGATGGGAAAGATCTGCTTTTTCGAGCTTCCACATGAATTGATCATATTTTAAAAGCTTTTCATCCTATTTTGAACATATTTTGCAGGTAGTTTATTATCTATTCATTCATTCAATCAATATTCATTGGTTCAAATATTGTATTACAGTAATAGAGACATACCACAAAAAGCACCTTTAAAATACATAATTTTATGACTAGTTATATAATTAGTACTCTGAATGTCACTGGAGGGTAAATATACTTTAAAAGATCGTTGTCCGAAGAGGCGTAGCCAGAATTTCGTTTCGAAGGGGGGTACACCACTTACTTTTGGGAATCCAGGCTTTGTGTGTATATAATTGTGCCTAAATTTATATTAAGTTTACAAGGAAATCGGAATTTCGGAGGGGGTCCGTATCTCCTCCCCATGGCTACGCCATTGCTTGCTTGTACCATAAATCGATGAAAGAATTTTTAATTTATTTATGCAACTTAGTGTCTGAAATACGATTTTCATATATCGTGCTCAATCTGTTTATCTCCGTATTCTTTTTCTTTTTCCTTAAATGGAAGAAATCAAATGTCCTAGAAACAAAGGTAAAGTGAAAATGTCTTCTTAATTCTATAAAAGTTCGATCAATATAATATGGAACTTAATGGATTCTACACTTTCACTCAATGCTTTATCTTTTATTCATTTATTTATTCATACAACGTATGTCTGAAAAATTGAATAAAGGAGTATTGAACACAAATGAGTTTTTAGTTGTACTCAACATTCTCTTCTTCACACCCATGAAACTGTGGGTACTTTCTCTGGTAGAGTG
>JAGDQP010037267.1:369-18000 GCA_022664845.1 Lepisma saccharinum | reverse complement strand
TAATTAAAGATTGATCGGCCTAATTATAACTGCAGAGGATAACGTGTGAGTGTGTGTGAAAGAGTTACTATATTAGAATAAGAGAGCAGAACTGTTTTTCATAACGTCTGTTGAGTTGTTACTCAAATAATGCATATGTTATGTTGGATGAAATTTATTTCCAGTATTTGAATGAATAGTTGTTTTCGGAACGACGGTTCCCTATTGTTATACCTTATATATTTGGACATTAGTTTTTGGGTTGTTATAAAGTATTGTTAGAATTTCAATCCTTTCATTTCTATTTATCACTCGTTCTCTATAGTCATTAAGATTTTGGATGGGTTTACGCGAGTCGAGCTAAAGCACCGATGTGGGTAAGTGCGCGTGTGTGTGCTTATGAATACTACTCACTGTTTACTAGACCAGAAATTGTGTGGGGCTCCTAGCCGGGTCCTGGCTATAGTATCCCCTGTACTTCCAAAAAAAATCTTGCCTGGTTAGTGAGCTTGGATCCTAGAAATAGTTTTCGTTTTTTTTCTTCATTCCTTGAAGCATCAAATTTTCGGTGACTGGCTCACTACCATCCCGGACCTTCTCGTCGATAGGAGGAAAAGGGATACTACAAAATGCTCCGGCGATCAAATTTATGCATTGCTTTCCTTCGCTGTCCTTTCTCCATTCATACTCTTCAGCCTCTTGTATACTTAAGAGTATTTTCCAAGTCTTCGTATCTAAATCCCTAAAGGGGAAATTTGCGCGTTCCAATGTATCCTTGCATGATGGAAGTTAGCAGCAATTGACTTCACCCGCCTTTTTTTTATGTAAATAATTTCATCGCAGCTCATTGGCACTTCCAATTTATATTTTCTTGGAATACATGTCTCAAGTAAATTTCCAAGTGTCTTGAATAACTCATCTGGAACAGTTCACTCGATTCCTATGCTTCTAAATGTTGGGACATTATTTTGTGCTGTTCCAGTAAACCTTTAAATCTTTCTTTGTCCTGCAAATGCATTTACACTGTCACTGTCTGACTTGAATGGAATCTTATTACAACTGGTGCCACTTCTTAATAAATTTCTGAGACACTTTGGCCAATATAAAGTACTTTCAGTTAGTTTCTAACGCCTGTCACAATGCATTTACTTGCTTTAACCTGTTTGTACATTACAACAGAAAACCAAACTTTTTATTAGTAGTGATTTCTAAGGTCCAGATTATCGGATATTATTGCCCTTTTCCTCAAATAAAAGTATGTATATTAAAAGAAGCGTCTTTTGAATTTAATTTTAAGTCGTTTAGGGAATTCCGGTCTGACAGGATGGATGATGAAATGAATTGGTGAAATAAAGAAACTGGGAGGAAACGGGAGAAGCCCGAGAAAAGCCACACATACGGTGTTAATCCACCACAATGTCTATATAGCAGGAGCAGGGGTCGAACCGACCACCCCTAGTATCAGAGGTGAGCGCTAAACTATTAACCTGCCGCGACCCAGCAGCATTTTGAAAGCAAATATTTGCCTAAAAATATCGTTTCCTAATAAGATATTAAATAAGAAAATAATAAACATTTTTTGTTATTTTTTTATTTCACTTATTAAACCAAAGCTAAATATACTTAAGTAAATATTAAATACAATAATTTAGGTTAAAATGTTTATTTTTAAATTTAACAAAAATCTCTTATATATTTATGAAAATATTGCTCTTAATAAAAATTGAAGGCAAAGAAATTATCTTTCATTTTATAAAAGAAACCATCGAAATCTCGTAACATTGAGAATTGGCGATAGCCCCACCATTTTGAATGGCCACCATTTTCAATAACTACCGTTTTGTGATGTCTATCACCCATATTCGTGCTCTTCATAGACAAGTGTTCAAGAGCTGAAAGTTTCATTTGTTCCCTGCATTTTATACCAAATCATCATGTAGCTTCTACACGCATTAGTGCCTCCGTAATGTTATCTCGCATTGCAGAAATTTTCAATCAATTGTCCATATCTCTGGTTATACTTGTCGGATTTAATTGATCTGTTTTTAAATTAAAGTCTAAGTTACACGCTATATTTTGGGTAAGGACATAGGTTTATCTAAAACCAATCGTTTGGAAGTAAAATATTAAATAAGAAAATATTTTAGGCTAAAATGAAACTTTTTTACATTTAACTGAAAAACTATTAGATTTACAGAAATATTGCTAATAAACATGAATATAGCCAATTAAGATATCTTTCATTTAAAAACAGAATGATCGAAATCGGATAAGAGAGCCGAGATATGTTGATTTTAATAAATACCGTCGGCCACCATTTTGAATGGCCGCCATCTTGGATAACTACCTTTTTGGAATGTCTACCACGTATTTTTGTGCTCTTTACATGTCAGTGTACAAGTGCTGAAAGTTTCATCTGGTCCCTCCATTTTATACCAAGTCATTGTTTTTGGCTTCTGGCGCAAGGACTATAAATTTTTGTCTCTTACTCAAAAACTTCGTACCATTTTTGTATTCAAAGCTGATGTTTTCTAATTTTACTACCCCATGCACACAAATTAGCCTTAGTAACAGATAATTGAGTTTGTAATATTGATATACGTCTATTGGAAATATTTAATCTTCGATTTATAACATCGGTCTTGTATTCTAACTTTACGCAATTGCTGCAATCAGATTTGATCCTGACATCAAATTACGAAATTTATTGTTGATGGCGTTGAAGTGTGTGTCACCATTGTCAGTTTTGCTTTGAGCTGGTGAATGACTTGCTGTTTTTTGTAGTAAGAAATTTCCTTTTCTTTCTGTTTACTGTTAAATATTTTGGCAAATTTGGGAACATGTGGGGTACAGCATCAGATGTTAAACGCCAGAGCAATCGTGGCAGTTTCGTCTCTTTACCATCAATTACAAAGTTATCGGATTTTACAATAAATTCCTCGGAAAAGTGATCGTCACTGAATATTTGAAAATTTCCCATAATAGTTTGAATGAATACAAAAAATTGAGTAAATATAGTTTCAACCAAAAGTTCGTATCATCTTTAATCAAAGAGAACGAAAATTGTCTATTGATTCTTATATAAGTAAGAAGTCAAATATTTACAAAGATGTAATTGAAAATTGTTCTCTGAAAAATATCACTTAATTAACGCCGCTACAAGTTCGTTAAGTTATACACTGCTTGTATACTATTAACGGAATATTTCTTGTTTGGATCGTCTATAGGTTAAAGTGTCTGGAAGTTAAGATTATACAACTTACACTTACAATTCGAGTGTTCGATGACATTGTCAATATAGGGATATTGTCTGCCATTTTGCGCACTGTTGGAAAATTTGTTACCGGGTCTATTCACTGTAGTGTGATGGATTTATGGAATGATGTAAAATTTTCTTCTGTTAAGTGTTCCAATTATTGGATTCCAGTGGTTGATAGTTTTTCTGTGGACGTACTTCGCGGATAGATTCTATTTCACTTGAAGATGGGAAATTTCTTATGGTGATTTAACACTATAGGGTTAAACAATTGTTAGATTTTATGTAAGGGGTAAATTTTGGTGTTACTGCAGCTTAACTTGCTGATGGATAAAGTTGGTGGGATACCATTGTTGTTAGGTCTGTGTTGTAGGAAGCTGACGTTCTGCATGCAGTAGATGGTGAAATCGATTTACAACATCCTGGAAGCTGGTACTGGTTTTTGCAGTTCTTGTAGAAACAACCGAAGATGTTTTTGTGGTATCTGCTGCTTGCTGGTAGAAACATTGTCCTTTATATAGCTTGTGAAAACTATTCACTAATTTTCCACTGGAAGTACATGCTGAACTGGTTGAAATATGTTTATATGTGTAATATATATATATAGTGGATAAATGAATTTGTAATAAAATAAGTAATAAACTTAAAATTGAAAAAAATGAATTATATATAAAACTAGTCGAAATTAAATATGTGAATACATGAACTAATCTAACTAATAGAGTATGATAAGTTTTTAAAGCAAAGGAATATAGGTATACTGTTGCTTTCTCTAAAAAATGGTGCTCAAACTGATACAATATTGGATTTGGAGCTTGATAAAAATAAAGTTTAATATTTACGTAGTGTTTTTAACTCTACAATCGTTTTGCCTTTATGGTAAATTACGAAGTTGTTGTTAAAATATAAAATACTGTATGTTGTATCAAAAAGTTAGATATTGGGATTACATTAAGTCAAGTCTTATTTAGGGGTCTTTATCAAAATTTCAAAATATTATAAATTATTTTCTATTAAAATTAATTATAGTCGTAGCATGAAATTATTCTGTTGTTACTGTAGTTTCTTCCTGATAAATTGGAGTCGTTTTCAGTGGCATAGGTCGTTCACGGAGACAATAGCAAAAGTATCCGACAGAAATAAAATTTGGGACTTGAGATATAGTTATCATTAGAATAAAAGACATGGTGCGATTTTCGATTGAAAATAATGGTAGAAAAGGTATAGAAAGGCTCGTCTCTAAGTCGTTAAGTCTTGTCTGTATTCCAGAAAAATCGTCATTTAATGCAAAAATAATTTGAATTGTGTAAGGAATATTTATTGGAATGAAATTAACTGTCGCGTTTAAAGTTATTTTACTTTCTAAAACAATCTTTTGAAAATGAATGGATTCATATTGCGAGTATCGTATGAATTTTAAACTGTTGTTAAACTGGGAAAGTGTGGTTGAAATGAGTTTATTTTCTTTGTTACGTTTTACCAAATGTCCTTGAAGATCTGAACTAATTATTAATCCTGAGGGGGAATATCTATAAATAATCGGGGAAATTCTTGTGGAAGTTCTGCATGGCAGTTAATTGCACTAGTGTTTTGAAAAGTGAATTTAAACTATTCGATTTTGACGTGAGTGACACGTACAGATTTTCGCATATAAATAAGAGTTGTTTTTGGTGACATGCATCGGCGTCTAATTCGTAGAATTCTGTTTTAAGTTTTATAAACAAATTGGGGAATTTTGTATTGTAAATGTTTTCCTGTAAATATAATGTCTAAATTAAAAACACGATAAACTGAAGCAATATCGTAGTCGTGTAGGATCGCTATTTCTTAAAGAATAGGAATGGTGGTTGAATCAGAGTCGTAGTGTATCAGAGTTGGTACAGTCAAGGAGTAAAGTAATGTTGTGTCCCGTGCTAAAATTGTATGTTTCAAAATTGGGTGAGAAGAGACAAACAATTGTGTTTGTGGTACTGACAAAATGCGAAATGTCATTGTATTTTGAAGAACATCTGAAACTAATAGTAAAATTTCATTATGCTTTGAGTATTGATGAAATAAGGAACTTATTTTCCTATGATGGGACATTAAAGTACAAAAATATTTGTAAGTTTCCTGACGTACATGCACAAGTGCATGTTTGATCCCGACTAAGATATCCTGTACTATGGATATCTGATTTTTAAAATTTCGTTTGAGAGTTTGAATTTCATATTGAAGTATGTCTTGATTGTCTCTAATGTGTTGGATGGAGTGCTCTAGGTGTCGTTGACTATACAAGTTGAAAAGACTGAGTCCTAAAGTTGCCGAACTGAATAAAAGTGATAAAAACTACGTCTATTTTTATTGGCTAGGCACATTGTATGGTTTTCGCTAGTTTTAAATGCGCAAGGATACAAAGAATCGAACTCTTTCTTAAAATTTTCGTCTAGGTGTCTATATTGGTTTAGAAAGTTTTTAAACTCACTACAATGTGTGTCTGAAACTAGTTGTTTTTTACATCAAGATGAAGATAAAATGGTATATACACTTTACGGTCTTTTAAAATTGCGAGAGCATGTTTGTGTAATAACAAACCTGCTTGTGGTATAACTATATTATCATGCTCTGTGTCAAATACTTTATGCGTTGAAGGTGGATCAGAATGTATGTTTTGGGTAGGAATATCTTAACCAACAGTCATCTGTATAAACATTAGCCAGAAATAAGAAAGAATGAAAAATGCTATGATAAGATCGTTAACTGGAATACTGGTAGTCATTTTGGTGTTTCTGCTGTCTGGTGTATGAAGTGTAAACGTAGAAATTTCAAAGGTTATTTGTAGAAACGACCTGCAAATCCTATATGAACCAAAAATGTGTCATTAATTTATGAGTTTAGTCTCATATCATTTACTATATATATATATGTATACACTATTTATTTTGCTTTTTCATATTTTAAAATACTGAAGTTAACTTTAAAGTTGGTTTTACGATTTTACGGGCGGATGATATAGATACCACTTTCAATGTTTTATCCTCTATAATCGATACAGAGATTGTGTTCAATTCTATGTCTGTTTGTGTAGTAGCTGTAACTTGAAATAGTGTAGAAAGAATTTGCGTTACGTGTTTGTTTGTTTCATTGTTCGTATCATGTGTGCAGCAGCGATAGTAAATAAAGCAAATTGTTACAAATATTATTAAAATTACTTGTATCAAAATTACAAGAAGAATGGGAGTTAGTTGACTCATGATGTTTCTGAAATAAAGAAGAAATAAGTTGTTGTAATACAGCTGTTTATCTTTTATTCTACTAAATAGTGCATGCTTAAATTCGCTCAAATAATCTGAAAGAAACTGTGCAGTTATAAGATATCATAATGTTAACACGTGTCTTGTTTATAGCGAATCGTGTTATCGTTCCTACTCACGGAACGATGGGAGGTGGGGTAAGAGAGAGAAACAAAGTGAGAGGGGAAGGCTAAAATCAGTATTATACACGCTTCATACCTGTAAACGGGGTCTCGCAAAAAGAAAGGAAGGAGAAAGAAGAAGAAATTATGCTTGTGAAGGCTTTGGTGTGTCGCAACACACGAGTTCTTTTATTTCCAAGTGGGCAAAGTTAAAGTTACGTTACATCTGTTCATTGAAAGAAAGAGTGAGAGAAAGGTATTTTTATGAATGGGACATTTAAAAATGGGATTCGCTCTACGTAAAAGTAGGCGGTTATAACTGAAGGATGGTAGACATTGAGACTACAAGTAGAGATAAGTGTTCTGTCCGCAGGCAGAGAACGATCTTATATGAATCTTCTCATACGGACTGAAGTAAAATGCTATAGTAGCAGTTTCTAAGTTGGTGCTATCTACCCAAATGTAAAATGATACTAATAAAAAGAAGAATATGTTTAGTAGCTAATGAAGGGAAAAGAGAATTTATTTTGTAAAGAAAAGGGTTGTTTGAGTTCACCTGCATGTTATATTATTACTTAACTTAAGGTATTGTATTACTAGAGAAAAAGAAAAGTAGAAGTAATCTTTCTGTTAAAGCTTCCAATATTGTGAGTCGTCATTCATTGTCTGCACGATGTCTGATGAAGTTTTTGACGAAATGGGTCGAGGATGCTAGAAAGTTTGCAGTTGTTGATGAAGCCTTCTTGAACTTCCGTAGAATACATCAATGTTCAGAATATATGTACCGTAAGGTGTTTCCACGCGCGTCTGAGGAAGCGGCGAGGTCGTATTTCGTGTATTTATTTAATGAAAACATATCGACAAGGACACGTTAAAGGCGGCAATGAATATGTTCTTCGACACGTTGCTGGAAAAGAAAAATCAGTACGTGCAAGAAAATCTGGATTTACCAAAATTTATCATGCATTTTGATGGAGAACGCATCTGGTGGGAGCTTCATTAAGGTAAGTAAAGTTACCTGTGTGTATGGTTGTATAAATTTAAGGATAGACAAAATAATTTATAAATATTATGCACTATGAAAACTAATTCTATATCAAATATTCTTATACGACTTTTATTAAAATAAAATTATTTTTTGTAATGTATAATAAAAGGATAAAACGCTTCGGGTCCGTGATAAATCGTCAGTAATTATTTTCAGTAAATGTTGTTCGTGGTCAATACCAGCTGTTCAATTCGGTGATGGGGTTCGCATTGGGATTAAGAAGCAAGGGTCCTTTTGAACATAAACATATCCTAATTCTTTACAAATATACTTTTAGCAATTGTTGCATAACAGGAAATCGAATGTATTTAATCATATCATTATATAATTATAAGAACATTATAACATCTTCTTCAATACTCTTTTTATTTTCTAAAATAAATGAAATTCAATAATATAACACGAAGAATGCTTATATCTAAGTTTACTGCCGGACTCGTATTATAGTCTGGTCTCTCCTAATATTGCATTTGCAAATAATCGCATAGATAATTATTATCTTACTTATTTGCGTTTGCATGGTTCTAGAGTTTATCTTTAACATAATTTTTAAATTTGGGACTTGTGGGCTGTATTTGAATCTCATTCACGAACTACTGTTTTAATAAGTAACTAATGAACTAATCTGAAGTTCCATTAAAACTATTAAAGCTGCGTTGGGCTTCTAGCAGGACGTAACATTGGAGCAGACTAGTGATATTGGATGCCTCCATATTATTTCACGTTATTCATCCTTAACAAATGTACGAAACTACTAGAACAGTATTGGAGGAATCTGTCAAATCACGGAAATAATTTTTAGGACTATGAAAATATTACTTTCGTTTTCTTTTTTGTTATTCTTGCTTTGGTTTGAGGTATGGTTTATGCTGAGAAACATCGATTGGACTTAGGCACGTATAGTTCCTTACATTTTAAAACTGTACCATGTAGGTATCCTTATCTATTATATGTATTACACGGTCTGGTACATTATAATAATGTGTAAAAATCTTCGATTCTAATGTTGCAATTTCCAAATTACATATGACAATTTCTTGATTTGGTTGAAATTAAACCAGCGTTGAAGTTTGAAGTATTCTTTCTTTTTCTGATTCAAAACGTTGTGCTAATAATTTATGAACAATTTCACGTGACTTTTTCACAAGTTTAACACGGTCTTCGTTCCTCGGGCAAGTGTAGGAAATCTCTAATAATGTTTCGAATTTAAATCTTGGCTGAAATGTATGTAATAGTTCAAATGCTGAAAATTTGTGTGTGGAGTGAATTTGGGTTTTAAGATTCAAGAAAATCAATGGGAGGTAAGAATTAGATAGCCTGCTATCCTTTAAGCATGCCGAACGTAATGATTGTTTCACAGTACCTATATATTTTTTTCAGAAAGACCTATATTACGGTGACCCTGAGTCTGGCATGTATTGATTTCTATTCCAAATCTTTTACAGTAATTTATGAGCGCATGTGAAAGATGACTTGGTAATTGGTCAAAACAGATTATTTTGGAAAACCGTATATTAAAATGATGTCGGTTACAAGAAATGTGATGAGGTTCATGGTTTCTAAGCTTGGTATTGCTTTACCTACAATAAAACGGGTAGTTTCATGTGTGGTTACTATGAAATATCTCTTCTTATCATAAGATGTTGCCATTAGTCCTCCTTCTTCCCAAAATATATTAGAGAAAAGTTGAGTAACGAATGGGTGATGTTGTGGACTGGGCACCAATTTTCTGCTTGGTTGATTATCAACCTCGCAAGTGACGCACCGACTCGAAGCTTCTTGCAGAAAAGGCTTTAAATTCGGGACTTAAAGTCTTCACTGAAACAAGGTGTAAGTTCAATTAAATCCTTGATGAACTGGATAATGTAACTGTTCGAAAATGTTCGCGCAAGGATTTTGGTATACAGACTAATAATTTGTCATATTAGCAAATCTATGTGAATGATACAAAATTTTGTTTTAAGCGTAAAAGTTTTACAATGACGTTGTAATTTGGGTGTTGGGTTAGATATTTGTAAATTTCTCTAAAATACGGATCTGATCGCTGAAGTTGTGGTAATTCTTTCATTTCTATTATTGGAGCTATTTCGTTTAAAATTCCGGATGTAAGACATTGAACCATTTGTTCATCTGCCTTAATGAAAATTTTCTTATCCTTTCGTAAACAGTGTTTTGAACTTTTTGAAAATTTTGTAAGTTACAATGTGCTACTGATAATTTGACTGGTCTCACATTTTGAAAATTTTGATGTGACTGCCGAAGAATGTACTTTCGGTGTACTAGTAGTGCAAGGCTGTGTACCGGTCGGTGTGGTAAAGTGGTTACTGTTATTTTCTACTTCACTAGAAGCAGTTCTGAAATGTTCGTTTTTCTTGTTGAATATGTAATGCATGATTAACCTAAGATATGTCGCGGTCGTCATACGAATAATTTTCAGGCATACTAATGTATCTGCCAAGTAGGTCTGCTTTATTTTGTGAACTACGCACGTTTTATTTCGAAATTATATTCATTAATGTGAGATAATATTCTCAATCTTTGGACATCGGGAAACTGTGCGAGTGTAGAAGGAAATAGCTTTCGAGTCTACAAGTAAGGTGAACGGTTTTCCTAGCAAGTAATAATTGAAAGATATAAGGTATACTGCAACTGCAATCAGTTCAAGGATGTGGATTGATTTATTTGGTCAACTTCTAGTATGCCTGAAAAGTATGCGCATGGTCGCCATGATTGTTCATCGTCAGGATTATCCTTAATGCTACACTGTTCTAGGATAGCAGAAAATGAGATCCTGATACTGTCAGTGTAAACTCGTGTGTAATATTTAACACCATAGTTTTTCAATATTGGGGCAGAGATTATTGCCTCTTTCAGAGAATCAAATGCAAGTGTGTGCTTATCGGTCCACAAATATTTCTGGCTCTTCACAGGTCATATAAACAAGGTGAGATGTCAGAAAACTGTTTAGTAAAACGTCTGACGTATGAGCACAATCTTAAAAGCGATCCAAGTTTCTTGACGGTGGTGGGCTTCTCGAAATGTTTAACTGCATCTAAGATTTTGGTAGATACAAAGAATCCACGGTCACATAAATAGCCTAAGGTGGTAATATGAAATGTTTATTTCTGTTTTCTGCAATGAAAATTTAATTCCTCTATTTCGTATTGCTTGAAATATTTCACCAGAATAATTACCATTTCCTCTAGTGTGTCTGCTTACAAGAACGTCATCGAGATATACTGCGATTTTCTTAGGATAAATTATTGCTTATTAGCGAGTTAAAAGCGAGTGAAATGTTGATGCGGCCTGGGAAAGTCCAATCTCATTTGCTGTTTTCCTTCCAAACTGAAAGCTGTGCAATTACGACTTGAAGGATGTAATTCGCACTGTAAAAATGCTCCACGTTGATCAAGCTTCGCGTACCATAATATACCTAAGAGACGTGATACAATGTGTGGAATAGATTCCAAACTTGTGGACAAATGGTTTATGTTCTTATTTAGCGACCTTAAATCAAAAACAGATTTTATGGCACATATGAAAGAGGTCGAATACATGTGACAATTCTTATTTCTTGTGAACCAAGGCCGAAACATGATTATCGGAAAGTGCTTTTTTCAGAGGAAATTGTTCGTGGGTGTATGAAAGGTCTCACTGTCTTGTTGTTCTGTTTTGACATACTTAAACCTTGTACGTTTATGTATGTTTTGTTACCTTATAGCTGATGATAATTTTAATGTTTAATCATGATCCATTATATTTCAGACGTCGAGAAACAAATCTTAAAGACAACTCAATTTAAACCAAAATATGTTACGACTATATACGCTGTTACACATAAAATTAACAAAGTAATGAAATGAATAAAATTTAAATCTACAATCATAAAATTGATATCTATAGTGTGGAGGTTGTGGAAAGAAATATACACTATTATTTTCTTCTATGTGAATTGTACTATTTAGAACAAGGAAAAGTGCCTAGAAATTTGTTTCCTTCAACAACCGTACTGAATTAAGAAACGAAAGCGTAAGTAGGTTTGGTTGTTTCATAACAGAAAGGATAAAATCTGTCTGTTTCAGGCACTTTTTCTGAGTATTGAAAACTGTCCTTGTCGACCAATTGTCGTGTCGACTAATTGTACTTGTCGACCGATTGTCGTGTCGACCGAATGTCGTGTTGACCTAATGTCGTGTCGACCAATTGTCGGGTTGACTAAATGTCCTTGTCAACCAACTGTCCCTGTCGACCAATTGCCGTGCCGAGCAACCGTCCTTGTCGACCAATTGTCTGTCGTCGGAATGTCGTGTCAACGAAGAATCTGTCGACCATTTGTAGCAGACCCGAACAATAAACATTATTATTTTAACAAATTTATAGGCATTTCATTTCAACAAAAGAATATTTTTAAAAATCTCTAAAAAAAATGTTTTGGCCTGAATTCATTTTTTCCCACATCAGCATCAATTTTATCATATGAAAATATACATTCTATGAAACGTATTTAACAAGGTCGGATAGACGCTTGCTGGTACAAGTAGAGAGTCTGGATCCAGAATCCAGGCTCTCTAGCTACAAACCTAGAACAAGCGGAATCTTTGGGAACTTCTGCCGTTACAAGAAACAGACAACTCCGTGATTGATATTTTCTGTTAGAAACAACGAACTTGAGTCATTCTTTTGTCGGAAGAGAATTTTCGAATAATGTATTTAAATTAGAAACTAAATTTAACTCTAAAATCGAGTTTTCTTGTTCTCGCACGATCATCATCAATTGCGTTACGAGCGTAAATAATGAAGACGAGCACCAATTTATGGAAGAAGCATCAGAGTAAATGTAAAAAATGAAGTTTGAGCTTTGAGTGAGAGCTTACATTCTTGGAAGATACGTTAAAGCAGAATCTGTTTTGGTTTTGCAATGGAAAGCGATACGCTCTAGTTTGAATCTAGGACAAAACACGCTGAATATTAGAAGGCTGAAGTTATCACGAAAAGGGTTGTTTTATTTGTAAACAGGATTTTCAATCCCATCGACATTACATCCCTGGTAACCTTGTATTCAAAGATTCTTCTACAGGATACTTGGTTATCAAAAAAATTGGGAAAACAGAGTTGCTAGAAGAAATTGGGAAGAAATTCATAAGGTGGCCAGGAGAATTGAATTTCCTAGATGGACGTTCACATGTTTTTTGTGACACAAGTGAGAAAGCGTATGAGGATGCAACATTTTTAGAACCAGCGCTAGAGAGAAAGTGAAGGCAACGAAGTCTTGGGCAAACCAAGTCAAGAGTTACCCAAATAAAGAAATTGACATTAGCTCGTTTGGAATAAATTGCGGCAACCATTGGTGTTAGATCAGCAACCATTGGTGTGAGATCAGCAACTCATGTGAATGAGTCTGTAGACCTTTGTAGATATACTAGTCTAAATTTGGATAGATTCGACGACTATTCTTGAATAGATTAGGCGTGCTGATCCATGGAATACTATTGTCTGGAATCGAGTTCATGAAATAAGACAGTTAAACAAAAATGAATCTTGACATTGTTTGTGAGGGTTTATGAATTTTGCCGATTTGTCTTCAAAAGGATGTTCACCAAGACGTCTACGTGAATTGAGATGGTGTGAATTTCCGCTCTAGTTGATGCTGGGTAAGGAAGAATACCTGAACAAAAATGTATACACAAGGAACTTGTCATCGTTCGAGACAAGAGAAAGAAAATTGTGTCAACGTTAGTTGATACAGGAACAGAATGGCTGGTACTATCGTCAGTTTTTAAAATTTGAACATATTGTATGATTGATATGTTGGATCAGTAGATTCTCTTTTAACAATTGTCATCCTGAACAATAACAAAAAACAGTTCTGTCTGTGAAAGAGATAAAAGCTGCAGATACGATGTTTGCTAAAACTTATTCAAAGATATTCCTTTGACGGTGTTACAGACCAGACTCTAAAGTGTGCCCATTGTAGAAGTCCAAATTATTATACTAAAGGCAAGAATAACAGAACGTTCGGATCCCGAAAGCGTTCGATATCTTGCTGTATTACCAGACACTCAACCGGAAGTGAAGCGGCTTATATATATGATAAGTATATAGAAGTCTGATATGTTAGTATTGTAGCGACCACACACCTGCATCATGTGGTGTTCGCTGCATATCTTACTCTCACCCTTTTCATACGTTTTCTTCTTCTTTTTTCTGAAGTTCTGTTGATTCAGAGATGAAGGTTATATTTTCTTCAGCCGACTCGGGCACAAATCAAAAAGGTTTTTATTCGTCCAAGTATAAAAGATGTCGCTCCTATCCGGTTATCACTCTCATTGTTGAAATGGTGATATTTTATTCTTTAATAATTTATCTTTATTATTTGGTTATACTTTGAGTGTCTTATTGTCTTATACTCTTCAATAAACTTTCTTTCGTGTTAATCTTCATAAACAAGCTTCGATTGTTGCATTTAATTTCGCTACGTTAGTGAGATTGTTCGGGCCCGCCCTTACTGTTTTTTGGTTCCGGTTGGATTCTCGCCTCTGATTGGCGAGTTGCAGAAAAAGGCAGTTCATTTTGGTCGACGTACAGCAGAGGCTGTAAATATAACGCCTACATCTAAAATTACACATGTAAGTCAAAATATCAAAGCAACCAAGTACCAGCATATTTATAATTCAGTATGATAAAGCAGCCTCTTCGTTTCGAAATACATACATAGTAGCGGTTTTGCACGAACACAGCTATTATAAGCTGAATATTAGATCCAGCATTTCGACGTTTTGAGCTTCCATATTGGTCCCGATTTGAAATGAACGAGGAGCATACCATTGTGGTTTGTTTGTTAGTGTGTGAAGTTGTTTTTACGTGTATATGTGTGGTGTACAGTGTTTTTCTTCGTTTTTTTCGTTCGTTAAACTAAAAAAAATATTCATTGCGCGTTTCACCCCCTTTCTAGTGTGTATAATAGTGAAATTGTGTATCTTCGACATGTCAGTGGAGTGGTTTTCCTTTGAAGTTAAGAATGTAGTTAATATGTCCATTAAATTTGGTTGGCTTCGGGGATCAGGATTTCCAAAATTCAGGTATATATCGCTAATAGTTCGAAATTATCCCCTCTCTGAAATCCAGATCTGTTCCACATATGTTTTAGTAGTGAACTTTCAGTACGATAGACCTGTTTTGAAAGAATATAAATTCTCACCTTGCATCTTGCATAACGCAATATTTAGAGCATGCACTTCCATTTCATCATTTTAAATTTTCGGTTTTGGAAATTGAAGTAGCTAAATTGCATATAATTCCGATAAGATTGTCTACTATAGAAAACCGTAAAATTTAACTTTTTGTAATGCTTTATTTCGGTTGACTAGGCTGAAAACATCTTCGTTACTTTCGACATCCGTAAGCCAAACTACGCCAATAGAAAGTGTACTCTTGAAAATTACCTAACCTAATCTAGATTTTTTAGGTATATTTTATCAAACTGGCGGTTAGATTGTGTTGATTTAAAAATAAAAACACTTACTAAATTTTGACAAAGATTTTCGGAATATCAAAGCTAAATTTTGCCAAGTAGATATTGAAAGGTGTGTATGGTCGCGTCTAAGGTCCAAAATATTGCGGCAACAGCACCTCCGTTATACAGGTCAAACCCCAACAGAGCGGAAGACCCAACCATAATAAAAGTTAGGAGAAAACCATAACCATGTAAGATATCGGATTTGGTTCTTCTCTTTTTCCACGAGAAATCAAACGCATAAACCCAACTTTTATTTGTTAAGTCTCTACCATAATTACATGAAACAGTAATTCGCTTCCATATACTAACTTCAACTCCCCCCCTCTCTCTCTCGCATTTATCATAATAGTTTTCTTCATTTAAATATCATATTCTTAATTAATCATATAGTTTCAGTTCATTACTCATTAACTTCAACGTACTACGTAGAAATTATATATATTATATGTCATAACAGATCATTATTTAATCACTTAATAACGGTTCTCCTTCACCAAAAACAAATCTTTTCCAAACCTAATCCAACCTAATATAACAGAAGACAACTCCTATTATAATAGATTCCTTAACAAATTGAAGCTGGATGACTGTATAGATTGAAACTCTAAAACATTCTTGGTTAAAAAAAATTAAGAGAAAATTAATTGATTAGAAGAAATTAACTTAAAAATTAAACCGTCTAAAAATTAACTTAAAAATTCAATTGCCCATCTTCTAATTGAATCAGCAGTTTGAAAAAGGCAATAAACGCCAAAAATATGAACATCTTCTTTATGCCGGATTTGATATCTGGAAGGGATGGCGCATCTATACAATACACGAAGAAAGCATAAAAACATTAGGAAACCTTTCAAAAATAAATGCGAAATAGAGATGGGCAAAACTAGCCTAACAGCTATTTTTTACTGCTACATGGGATAAATTGCTATGACTGCTACAACCGATGAAAAATAGCAGTTACTGGCGTAGCTGCTATTTTTCTCCGAAGCTTGTTAATGGTAAAACACATTGTTTCCTGTTTTTCTAAACAAACAGAACTGCTGGGAGAACGGAACAAAATGGCGGAGACTTGTCTCCAGAGAGGACAACCATGATGTGTGAACACTACGTAATTAGTAGCGTCTGTTACTCGTGTACGGAATTGATATAAAGAGCTCTCAGAAAACACTGGTTGGTAGCTGGCTACTTGGAGTAATGGATAAGGCGTCGGAGTTGTAATACAGTGGTCCCGGGTTTGATACCAGTTCATGGCAAGTTTTTATTTTTAAAATGGTATAAATTTTATTTATATTTTAAATAGGATATTTTTAAATGTTATTGTTTAATTTCTTTTATAACTTTATTTGCACTTAATGCTTTTTTTGTAATATTTTCCGTTTATTCTGATTCTGTAGTTCAATTCAGATTTAATAAAATGGTAAAAAAAATGGGTAAGGCATTGGACTTGGGATTCAGTGGTCCCGGGTTCGGTACTCCTTCACCTAAAGTTTTTATTTTTTATTTTTCAGAGAAACTCCTTTTTATTTTGTACGTTCGAAGGAAAGCTCTGGTCTTGCTATTAGACTTTTTCTTCCTTTGAGGCAGTGAAAACAGTACGCACATTAAATAGTTTATAAAATTCACATAATTTAGAAAAAATGAACCAGCAATTTGAAGAAGTGAACAAACCCTAAAAAATCGAAATTAGTAAAGTTTTTAACTAAAAACGCACCTCAATTTATACCCGCTTATCATAAGGTAGAAGAAAAGAACGATAGCTAGTTATAGAATGATTCATGTGGCCTTGGAAATATTAGTCACTTTGAAGAAGGCCACTAGCGTCTCAGAATAAGAAGGCCTATTTTCGAATGTCTGAAAAAACACGATTCAGTCGCATGTGCGATAAAAGAGAGCACCATACCTAACTTTACCAAACTTCTACGTGCCCTTGTTCACTAATTGTATTAAATTTCCTAATGCGTGTATATAACAATAAATCACAGCCATATTCAGTCCACTACTGGATGAGGCCTCTCCCCGAAGGGAGGAGTTGGTCTACTGCTCCCACGCTGACCAAACGGGTTGGGAGAGGAGAGCTGAAGCTCTCACTGTGATCGCCACTGTCTTTTATTCACTGCAGCTCCCCAGTTGTCCTCACGATGCAGGGTCAACACCGAAATTTTTGAACCCTCAACGGAAATCGAACCCGGGACCGCTCGCACTGAAGTCGACCGCGCTACCGACTAGGCTACGCAGGAGCTCAATGCGTTTATAAATATATATATATTATTATTACTACATATATATTATTATTATTATAAAATATTGTTTTATGTATATATATCATCATATTCAGCCGTTTTCTATCCACTGTTGGATGATGGCCTCCCCCTTTTCTTTCCACATATCTCGGTCTGCTGCTATCCTCATCCATGTAGCTCCTGAAAAACGCTTGATTT
>JAGDQP010037266.1:0-18697 GCA_022664845.1 Lepisma saccharinum | reverse complement strand
CGGTCTGGAAAATCAATTTAACTGGGAATTTTGACGTCGTATTTTTCGTGTTCTCTGGGTAACATCTCCGATTCTGGTCACCCCTGAAATAAACACTGTGCAAACGCAATGAAACAATTAAAATCTCTCCATCATCTTCCAGGTTATCAAATCACACATCGAATCACCGCGTCAGAATGCGTTCGAATCTTAAACCTGATGACACAGTCCAAAACCTGACCAGCATCCCCCGACAGTCGGGGCCCGTTTCAGCTCTGCCGGGATTATTCCATGTGTGCGAATTGTTCATTAATGTTGTAATTATTAAAGCGTTATATTCGCAATAGGTGGAATCAAGAGTGACATGCTCGGAACAGATACATATTATAATATGAGTAGAAAATAGGCCCCTTTTTAGCTATTTCAAGAGAAGAATTATTTTTATATTAGTTTGGCAAAAAATTCGTTTCCATCCTATAATTTAATTTATCAACATAATATTATGTGTTCCCTTTTTCACTTTTGAAATGTGCAACATGTAATGTCTGGTATGCCTATAGGAACATGCGAATATTGCATTTGAACATTTGGAACTTTTCATTTTGATACAGTTTGGAATTATACTCTTGGCTCTTTCTGATAGAAATTAAGCAGAAAAATTATTATCCATTCATGTTCTTTGTATGATCAATTTACATTACTAGTCTGGAATGGAAGATATGGATCACGGTATCTACATGTTTTGTTACAATCAGTGATTCCGCCAGACCCCCGGCAACTGGGAGGAGGGTCAGCCCCAAATCCTTGCGAATATCCCCAACTTTTACTTTATTTTCACGGTCAAAAGTAGACAGAAATATTGTAAAGCTACCTACACCCTCCCAATTTTGACTTTACACACGCCAATCTGAAAATCCTGGCGGAATTCATGATTATAATTTATTCCGAACCAGTACGTTCAAAGAGCCCCACCGAATTTGCAAGCGAACCACAAACAAACAAATCATGTGTGTTACACTTTTGACATTATCCTAAATGTGTCTCCACTGGAAATCATGAGTATTTAATCTGACCATCAACTGTGGTCGCAATATTGAAAGGGTCTATATGAATTTTCAAGCGCCCTTTATATATTCAAATAGCCCTGAAAAACATATAAAATCCAAATGTCCCTTCTATATTGCTGTTAGATTGGTGAGCACTGCACTTTATAATGTTAGGTTCTTTTTTACTACATTTAAATTCCATATTTTTATCTGTACTCCATCTTCTTCTACTTCTTTTCTCCCCTTCCCTCTCTCTCTCTCTCTCTAATTTCTCTGCCTTTGCCTGAAGGCACCCATCGGTTTCAATTTTTCATTGTGTGTTTAAATTTCTCCCTCCGTCAACTTACGTATATTGTTTCGTCTCGCTTTTTTTCTTTCATTTTATCGATAAAATTCGATACTAATACATGTCTATTTTGAAAAAAAAAAAAACAGAAACAAAAAAAAATTCCTACCGAAATAACGTGCTCATGATATTTGCTGATTTTACTATGGGTGTTACGAAGGAAGAAGAAAGAGGGGTCTGTTCACCAGACACGATTGTGGGATAAGGAGGTGCCGTTTGGGTTGCCTAGCTGCACGGCGTTCGCTGTCGCAAGATTTTTGATGCGATATGTTCCAGAAGATTACTCACAATCAGAAGTCTGACCCTTACTCTTTCACCCCACTTATCATTTCGTAAGTCAAATTTCTTGATAAGATTTTCCCTTATTTATAACGTCACAACCATATGAAAACACTTCTTGTGCTCTTTTGGGTCCAACACTGAATTCTTTTCCACAAATGAAGCAGTTTCTTTTTAAATCGAACGTTACTGTTGAGGTCTTAAAACAAGTTAAAGATGTTGAACGATGAGATACGTTATCTGGATTAATATATGATAAGCTTTGATACTAGTATGTCTTTATAGTTCTGCCTGCACGCGCTGTGAACCCGAATAGTATTTTCTCCTTCCGACTTTTCATGCAGTCCATCGCTTCATTTCAAACTAACATCAGTAACGTTCGTAATTCTCTTTTCACTAATACAGTTTCTCTTTCACAATATTTCCCACTAAGATTACAAAGTAAATCAAAACCAACCATTTTTCTTTTATTACATTTCCAATAAATAAGTAAATAGTTAAGTTTAATGTATCATTCCACGCCGTAAATTTCACAAGATCATGAGAATTTTTCTTTAAAATGATAACCGATTACTAAGCTCTGACAGAAAATAATAAATATAACCTACAGCATTCAATTGTAAATACCTTATTTTCAAAGATAAGTTTTATAAAAAAATAAAATTCCACATTAAATTTAATTTCCAACTAATAGAAATATGACTAACCTTCTATGAGTTTCTATTTTCTCTTGCTAAGCACAGAAAATAGTTTACAATTGAAGTACTTCCTTCCTTCTTTTGCTTCCTTTTTTCACTATCCACATAGCAATTTTGACGTGACTCAACCTTGATGCAAGCTGGCATGCTATCTGGGTACGTGATATATCACATGAAAAGTCCGCCAGAATACTCTACCAATTCATCACCTATTTTACTTGCCGCTACACACTAAAGACAAATCGTCATAATCGTTGACAGGTCACAACAGCCTACTTGTTCAGCCATATTGATATACACATCAGTTTAAAAATAATGAAATAGGCAACAATTTTATCTGAAGCTTGTGTCTGATATTGTGAGTTTCAAGCAAGCTACACCGTAAAATTTGTAAACATTAAAAGCGAAATATCGTAATAAATTGAAATTTCTGAGATTTTGTCTTCTTTCTCTTTTAAACGTAGACCAATATACGCATAACAATATTATTCGCTAATGTTCTGCTATTTACCAAATAAAACAAGGTATGTTTCATAATTCCATTGTTGTTAGTTTTTTTTCTTAAAAAAAACAATAATTATCACAGGTATTATTTTAAAATATACAGTAGATGTTGCGGCTAGCAGCCATATTGGATTTTGAGCCTTCGCAACACCTTTTTATTGTGTTTAAATTTTTAATGTGAATCAAGGAAGCTTGAAGCTTCTGAAAATATTAGTTTCATTTAGTCCTGGGGGCATTACCCTGGCTCCCCTACTAAATATTATACATGATTTTTCTCAAAGCCTAGAAGGTAGGCAATCCAACTCACGTAGAGTGGGCGATGTGTGATTCTGAGAGTGTGTGCGTGAAAGAGCAAGATTTGAAATTTTTCTTTCTTTCAGAGAAAACATTATCATATGTAATGGGTTCTGGAAAGATATTTGTAATTTCTGTAGTCTTTAGTAAATGATGAGAAAATTTTAGAGAGATTTACTTGAAACACCACAAAGGGGACCTAACACTTTTTTTACTTTAGAGGAACCCCTCGTTGAAATTTGCTGAAAGGTGTAGTTTAAATTGTCCAGTAGAAAAGATCCTTGCTGAGCACAGGGAAACGAAAATGTACTTTGAATTCTATGGTTGACAGGTCTTTCTTATGAATCAAGTATAATACTGAAATAATATGTATTATTAGAAATCACTGTAATAATTCCATAGAACACACTAACGTTATACACAAAAGATAAGAGAAAACGTCTTTTTCTATCAGTTTTTAAAAATTGGGCACGATATTCATGCTTTATAATTTCTGATAATATGTTGTTATTTACGTTTGTCATTCACAAAGATGTTCATATATTCAACACAGACAGACGAAAGTTGATCTTTGATCATCATATGCAGAGTATCTGAGATAAATGAAGATCTTCTTTTCTCTAGACAAATATTTTTATGCATGTGATAAATATCGACACGAGCATTTTTTGTTCCGAGAGGCTGTACCTTACCTGCTAGAGCGTTGGTTTCTTACACGGAAAGAAATTAGTTTTAACTAAGTCAAGATTTTGCTAGGTTGATGACCAAAAGGGTTGCCCATAACCTGCTGGTTGTTTACCACAACCCTTTCGAGACATGAAAGTACCTAATTCTGTAGATAAATGGTAACCCATTGAAAAGGTTTAACAGAAATCAGGGTAAAAACAACCAATTCGTGGGTAGTCAGTTACCTACACGATTGGTACAAGAAGGAATAAACCAACAACACGGTTAATTTAAACAACATGATTAACCCACTGCTCGGTTATGCTAACCGTTTAATGTGCAGGTAAATTTAACCTTCTGAGAATTAGTTATTTTTTAACCTTGATGGGGGTTAGCTGAACCGAGTCTCATCTATACGAGATGGCGTTCATTGAACTCTGAAGGACTTCCACATGGAAGTTTTGTACCAACGCCAAAACGTTAAGGTGAAGCTTAGGAGGTAATCTAGCAACCCTAAATCTAGGAATGTAGTGCTATATAAATTATTATTAATATTCTATTGATGAGAAAGTGTAATATGCAACATTGAGATTCATATAATGAATATCACAGTAGCGCAACTTGTGAATTACACGCATTATCAACTATAAGTTCCAAGTGTTCGGTGGTGTAGTCGTTAGTGCTTCGGACTACAACGCATGAGGTCCCCGGTTCGATCCCAGCTCGGCGCGCATTTTTTCTTTTTTTCAAAGATATAATAAGTTACATATAGTGTAAATCATAACAATAACTTACTTCCAGACGATTTTACCACAATTTTTTTTTACAAATTTTCGTTGGGATGGGTTAAAATAGCTAAATACAGTTGTTTATCATAATCCTTTAAAATAACCTACGTGGAGGGTTAAATCAACCCACTGGATCTAACCTTTTTAGCTGGGTTGCGGTAACCTTGTACTTATTAGGCTCTATATTTACCAACTCACTCTGTTGCATTAACCCATTTTTGGGTTGCTAGTAACCTTTTATTTCTTTCCGTGTATTCGAGAGGTCCTGGGATCGGTTCCACTGGCTACGTGTCCTGACTTAGCTTTACCTAATGATTTTCTCAGTCACACAAGGCATATACCGAGATAGTACCTTCAATTTAGGACCTGACCGAGATCCTACCGCATTTCGCTGAAACTTATTCCCGATTGATCCATAGATACCTAAAAACCTATAAATAAAAATTCAAATCCAACGAGTATAATACTAGTATGTAAAAATGTCGCTCTGTTAATCGGCATATTTCTCCTTAATGCCGAGTTAATGTGACCGAAATGGATCGAGTGGCCGTAGCTCAATTTCTACAGCGTTAGCTTAGCAACGGGAAGGTTCTAGGACGATATCAGAAGCCATCTATCCTCACTGAGGTAGTACGAAGCCATTTTTCCTCACGACACGAATGAGCTAGTATTTATAATAATACGCAAAGATTGAAAGACCTCCAAGCGACAGCAGGCAGACCAAGAAAGCATACAGGGGCAAACGGAGCCCTACTGTCGAAAGGGTAACACTCATATCATTAACACATAAACTTACCTATCCGCGAGGAAAAGTACTTTCAAAGCCACAGAAGAGGGCACAAAATAATGTAATAATAATAATAATATTTATATAACCGTTTTCGAATAGAAGTCAAGGTGGGTATCACCCATCAATGCCTTGCTTCAATAAATAAAACCATACGTAAACTTCTTATTAACTAGTCTTAGCACACGAAGCATACATGAAGAGAAGTCGGAAAAAAAAATGCCAGAACGGAGACAAGTTCGCGAAAGTAGAAGGCTAAAACATTAGAAAAGACAAAAAGGGGAAAACTTCGACAAGATCACCTTCAGGAAGACTTAAATACTTAAATCATACACGTCAGAACACATGTGCTACGTAGACATGCATTTATTTCAAAAAGAAAAAATCTTTATAAAAATATTTAAAATCATCTCAATTCTGCATCTTCAGAGCCCAAGGCTCACAGAAGCCACGCAGAAAGAGGATAAAAGAATACCTGAATAAAAACATGTACAGAAAAAGTAATCGCAGAAACAATTTGAAGATTAGAAGCGCAAAATGCTATTTTACAGAGCTATCGTAACAGAGTTAATGTTCATTGTACCCCATCAGGTTTTCGAGCAGTCCGGCTAACCTTAAGAACTTTCTACCTTCTTCTTCGGACCATTCTTATCGCCTTCATCAAAACTCACGTTCCATAAAACGCGAAAGAAACGCAAATACGAACTATATTCACCAGGCGGACCTCTGTTCCCGTCTCTGGACAGAAGCCGGCCCAAGTTACATCGGCTCTGTAGAATAAATCCCGAAGCAGAGTGCTAATGCACCTGCCAAAATCAAAACTGCAACATCACTCCTTTACCCAACGACTAACCTCGTTCAGCCTAAATCGGATTCACACATTCATCAACTGATTACTCGAGAACCTGAGTTTCGGCCTCCCTAAACATTAGCCCTAAAATAGTACAAGGCCATATAGGCCGCGCGCACTTACACACGGTTGCAAAATTTAGACAAAACGTTAGGTACTGACTATTCTAGTAATTAAGGTTTGCTTCAGTATAAAACTTCAGATTCAACCCAACTTGGGTGTTGTTATCATATGCACTTCAAATATAATAATTCGCGGACTGACACAACAGAAGGTGGAAGACCTCCAAAACGCAGTAACACTACCAACCCAAGTCTAATTATATGGTAGACTAACCATTGATTGAATAAAACCTTTATACAGGAAATACCTGGTAAAACCAATATTTATTTTAATAGATGAATGCAGAATTTCATTCACAAGTAATTCGTGTAAAAATGCTTTCTGCAAAACATTTAACATCACATATATTAGTGAATTTTGCTTGTTTAACTTCTTTGCACGTGACAAATTAAAAGTAAATTAAGAGCCACGCTCAACGTCAAAGATGGAGCTAAATATTTCCTACACAGTATTACAGAATTTTGTGTTTTTGCTTTTCAACTTTTAACATTTATACTAAATTTCAATATAATTAGATCAAATGTAAAAACATTTAACTCGAGTATGTAATCGTTACGGTGTTTAAGATCAGTTTACACCAACAGCATAACTGGTCAATAATTTTACATTTCAGTATTCTCAAAATAAGTTATGCAATATAGTTTCTCGAAAAACGAACTTAATACAATCTATCCTTTGTTCAATAGTATACATACGAAAATGCATTAATGAAAATTAGGTTAGGTTAATAAAATTGTATGACAATTTTGTATTATAGACTGGCAAACGGTAGAAACGAGAAACGAAGAGAAGTTCGATCCGTTGTACCGGCGCTTTCAACTAATTTACTGGATTTTAAAAAGGTTAATAACGCAAATTTCTATTGTAAACTTCATGCAATAATTTCTAACAAGCAACCAAAATTCATGTAAGAAATGAATTTGCACTTCGAAACAGAATGCCGGACAAGCGAGTGCAAGGTGAGACATTTCTAGTTAATAATCGTGGTTTATGTAAAGCAGAACGTTTGAACAAAAACATACTGTAATACGTATCTGGACTATGGAGAGGAAATTTGGGATTCAACCTGTTGTCAGGGATAGCTGATCCCTGGACAAAGAAATTATTTAGCCATATTAAGTGCACACATTCCACCAAACGAAAAACACATATACTGCATACTGAAGAAATCACTTAATTCACAACACATACTCGTAAATAGGGGATCAGACCCACAATGAAATTACATGAAAAATAAAAATAAATCACCAACATCACACATGAATTGAAACGCTACCACTTCACACACAAACAAACCAATTTTGAAGAATCACTTATGTAGGCCACTTCTAGCCACATCCATTATGAAGGGTCTCGAAGGTACAAATTTTATCTGATTCAAAATTGAAATATTTTAGATTTCTCTTCTTATTTACAGCCACTGATTTATGTTTAGAAGAAAGTTAGGCAGCTCTGTTTTTATCTTTATTAAGTTACGAAGGGCTGTGTTATAAATTTTGAAATATATTTATATTTTCCCACTCAGCTAGCTTACTTACAGGCTTATTTCTTGGCAGGTCCTGTTCAATCTATCTTCATCAACTGCTGGCCTATCAGAAGACAGGATGTTGCCAGATGAGCAAAAGGGGTGTGGCAAGACAGTAACTGTTTGAAACGGATTTAACAACGAAATTTAAATTTGAAGATATTAAAAACAACTCTCAAAGTGAGAGAAAGTACCAAACAAAGATAAGAAATAAAATCACGAAAAAAAGAAACAAATGAAAGGAAAATAGCTTCACAAAGAAAAACCTCGCAAATGAAAATGAAACAAGATTAAATATTGGTCGCCGTGGGCGTGGGAGAAGAAATGAGTAAGAGAGAAAGACAAGGAAGAAGACAAAGAGGTAAAGACAAAGTCGTGAAAAGAATGAGAGGGAGAGAGAGAAAGATCAATGAAAAACATTGAAAGCAGATTGATTTATTATTATGCTAAACAACAAACACTAATACACTATTTACTTTCTTGTTGTAGCTAATAATACATTTTGTCTCTTCAACCGGAGAAGAATCTCTAAGTTCTGTAAATATCTGAAGCTATCATTTTATTCGAAAAAACACCGCATCGGGTGAGAATCGAACCCGAGCCGTCCGAATTAAAGGTCATGATAGTAACCACTGCACAACATATTAGCCTTCCAAATAGCTGCGTAACACATGCTAGTTTTCTGTGTTAAAGTGGTAAAAGAAAAGTGGACGCTTTGTCAATGGCTTGTTCGTAATTGTACTGTTAAAACCCACAGGCTTTATTTTGCCCCTTCAACCAATATTCGTAAAGCGTCGTCTTCTTCTTCTACAAGTACAGAAACTTTCCCACCGTAGGATATTTAGTGCTTACACATTCACTAGGAATCGACATATAAGAAGAGAAGTTACTATTGGATTGTTCACTTTTGCATTCCAAAAAGATCTTTGGTAAGGAGGAGGTTTGGACCTCTGTAGCCCAGTTTCAATACTACGAAGTAGATCACCATACTGGTGCACTCTCCTGTCAGCTGCAATAAAAAGTTCAGAAGTATAATTTCTATGTTCATGTCTTGATGTACGTTCCGAAACAACTGTCTTTGTTTCTGTAAATTCTGTACACCAAACTATACGTGAAAATATAATCAGTCAAAAACATATTGACAAATTAGTGTTCATTTTAATATCCACAATACAATAACTTCTCCGACAACGAAACCCTTCGAAAAATATTTATATTCAATGGAAAAAATGATATGACTCTACCAAAGAATGAAAATTCAATATTCAATGGTAGAATATCGCTGCAATACTTACCTTTGTGATGTAATATGTGTCGTGGGGTACGTCTATAACATATCCTAAGAAAAAGGTGTTACTGCAATACGATCAGTACTTAATTCCCATGCACACTCAACAAATTTAGATTTTGTATGTACATGGTTGAGTGGAAGAGAAGGCATTTGTGGCCTTAACTCCGCCATGGAAAATAAGTCAAGAAATATATAAATAAATAAAAGTTGGTAAATTTAATAATCTCAAAAAATTTGTACTTTCCACAATTTTTATTTACATTTTGACATATTAAAAAATTTGCTGCCTGCATTTCTAGTACCAGTTTTCTGAAGCTAAGTGATGGTTTTAAAGGAGACCTAAACTAGCATGTGCCTACGTATTAGTATTTCTGTTGAGTAAATAATCTTTAATTTCTTGAATTTTATACGCTAAAGTAGGGACAATTTGATCCGTAAAAGAGACACTAAAGCACCAATAAGATGAAACATAATTTTATTACAATTTATCTCAATCCGAATTTTTAAACGGGTATGATGAAAATTACTATGCATCTACAAATTTTAGAGGACAAGATTAATGCAAATAAATTTACGTATGTATCATTAACATTGAATGAAATAATCAAATGGCCGAATGTGTACTTCTCACTTCATCTCCCCTGGTAACCATAACTCAGAAGTTCTGAAAAGAAAGAAATGCATTTTAAAGTAATCATTTAATATAGGAAATTTATTACGATGGAATGGAACGGTAGATCATGTGATAATCGAAGATCAAATTTCGTACACAAGTAGGTCGTCCACAAAGCGATTACATCAAAAATAGCTACCAGTTTCAATTGTAAGGTCCCGAGATGAATGCAGGAATATTGGTAAAAAGTATAGGTTCTCAATCAATAGAAAAATCATCTACTTCACTTTCGTCCTTAAATAAAAGGATACATAGCTGTAGCGTCTAGTCGTTGTATTAAATTTTATTTTATATTAGACCCTTAGTCAATTATGTGCCGAATGGATGATAATAAGAAAATTGGTAACATTAAGAAAGTGGGAGGAAGCGGGGGACAACACCGAGAAAACACACGCACACGGTGCTTGTTTACTACAGAGTCCAAAGGGCATGAGCCGGGATAGAATCGTCGACCTCGTGCACCTAAGGTGAACTCTATAACACTAAACCACCGTAGCCAACACTTTCCGCTGAAGGCAGACCTAATGCAAGCTAGAAGTTTAGCATGCTCTTTCTCTGTGCGTTCTTCAGGGTTTCACGACTCGTGGGAGATATTGAACTGAATAGTGCGGAGCCCACTTGCCTAAATTTGCAGGTCTAACCCAATTGCTTAGCAAATCCTTTAGGACGGAACAATTTAATCAATCAACAATGAAAGAAAGAATGTGTAGCTCATATTGGATAGTTTCTTTGCTAAGTAATATCAAAAATATAGAAAACTAGATCTCGAAACCTCACAGTCAAAAAAGGAGCTAGTTTGTATATGAGACTTGTCAATAATCAGTAATTTTACGCAGGAAATTTTAGTGTAAATTTCTAAATGAGTTCACTGGCGGCTTCATGTAAGGACAGCAACTATAGTTGTTTGTAAAGTAAGTTAGGAAACATTCCGTTCAATAAACTTCCACCGGACTTGAACCCGTGGCCTCGCGCACATAAAGTGATTCAGCTTCCTTCTCGGACTGGGGTGTACGTTCAGCGAGGAGTCTAACGACGGTGTGCTGTGTGGTGACACGCTACAACTCGACACTATTTCATTTCTGGATGATTATCTCTATTGATTGACATATAAAAACATACTTTTTGTACACTTCACAAAAATATTCCACCCTCGATCTTTAGATCTTGCAGTTGAAACTGGTACCTATTTTTGTGTGGCAATCTTTTTGTGGATGGCCTATTTGTGCACAAAATTTATTATTGTGTTTCCATATGATTTGCAATACCATTCTCTTGTCAGTTATGTTGTACTATAAATAACTTGCGTGTTATGAGTCAGATTAAGCTAAGCAATCGTCCTAATTTTATGGATTTTTAAGTATATAAATATTAATTAGTATTGCGAAACTCAATGATATAACAAAGCATAGTTGTCTCGTTTGCAAACTGAAGGTTCAGTGCCACGTTGTTAAAAGTATGTTCAAATATGTGTGTTTTTACTCACGAAAACTTAATCCAAATTTTCTTAGTTGTTATTTATCCTTCAATTAAATTATTTCTTGCCCTTTTTTTACAGGAGGGACATTTTAGATGTGTAGATTGATATCAGAACTTAAACTTGGAAATGTTTATATTTTAAGAAAAGGAAGGAAACGTTTATTCATGTTAGGCACAAAGAAGATTTCCATACCTTTCAACAAATCCTCATTTTCTATAAGGAATCTTTCCGTGTCCATGTATGCAGTTGAGTCATCGAGATACCCACCATATTCCTTTGGAAGAAGAGTCTTATCAACGTATTGGTGCAGAGAAGGTAAACTTTGGTAATGGAAATACATCTGAAAATAATAGAAAATTAGAAAACTTTAGCTCCAAGGAAGTCCAAGGATATTTAAAGGTTTACACAGTAGCAGTTACTATCAGTTTTGTCATTACATTCATTGCTAATAACAATGAAATAAATAAATTGTTACCATTTTTAATTACGATCACTAATGTAAATTAAATAGTTTAGAATTGTTATATTCAAATTAAGTTTGTTGCAAACCACAAATATTTATATTAAATATCTAAATGCATATTTAAAGTAGCAGAAGTAATAGTAGTTACAAAAGTATTAGTAAGAGCAGTAGTTTTAGTAGTAGTAGTAGTAATAATAATAGTAGTAGTTATAGTTGTAGTAGTAGTAGTTGTTGTTGTTGTAAGAAACCTTTGGTAAACTTTATTTAGTATGGGCCATTTGAGTAACTTAGACTTCAGCCCGTCATGACTATATGAGTGCAATGCTTATTAAAATCCACAAACATCTATACCTCAGGAAGGTTTCAAAACCGTGATCTTGGAAACGCTGGCCTAATGCCTCAAAATTAGTTGTTGCAACAATAGCAGTAGTTGTAGCTGTAATAGTTGGAGTCGTAATAATAGCAGAATTAGTAGTACTTCTAATTAGTAGAATTAGTAGAATTAGTAGAATTATCTTCTCTCTATATATAACATTGAAAGTCTGTGTGTTTGTTTGAACGCAATACACTTCAACATCCCTTGACGTATTCGAACAAAATCTGGCACACATGTTCATTAGGACCTAGAAGGACAAACCATAATATTAATAGAATGCCACGATCCCCCAAAGGGAGTGAAATGTGGTGTGGTGGAGGTGCAACTCAGAAACTGCTTGAGCTAGAAACATATTTGGCATGAAAATGTTTCGTTTTAATACATTAGTCATGGCTATCTGATTAATGTTTTGTTTGATCTGGTGGGGGGGGGGGAGGGCGAAAACTTCTTAGCAAGAGGAAGAGGAAAACTCTAAAAATTCTTAGGCTTAAAAAGTTGAATTTGGTAAACGTGTTTCTTAGGGTAAAGAACAGTTAATAACAATATTAAAAGTCGCCCCCTCCCACAGGGGGTTAACAGAGTTTCTAAGGCTCTTTCCATTAGCCCAGAAAGCTAAACTTCGGCATAAAGATTCGTTGCCAGGTTGGAATTTCATCAGTAAGTAACACCCTACGACCACCGAGTATCAATATTCACCTTTCGTTGGGACAGATAGTTGAAATTCGGCTTCAGGATTCACGGAAACGCTGGAAATACAGAACAAAAAGTGGAATTACCCCGTTAAGTACCCCAATAATAACGCTAAGCACTCCAATACGCACGGGCATCGAAAAATGCACTTCACGTTGAGTTGGAATGCTGAAATTCGGCATGAATATTCGTGAGAAGAGTACAATGATAGAAAAGTTTTAAAAATGTAATTACACCGTTAAGAATTCAATTTCGGGTAGCGAGAATGTATTTACCGTTGCGCTTGAAAGGTTAAATTCAATATCAAGCTTCGTGTGCACATTGTAAGTAGGGAGAAAAAATACAATACAATCACACCGCTAGTACACCCATAACAACGTTAAGCACTCCAAATATTCTTGGCTATGGAAAATCGGCTAGAAGGCTAATATTTGGCATGAAAATTCGTGGGAAGAATGTAATCACAAGAATAGTTTTAAAAATGCAATCACACCGATAATGACCCAAATAGTACCGTGAAGTACCGAAAAGGCCATTCCTGTTGGGCTACGAAGCTGAAATTCGGTGTGAAGATCCGTGTAATTTGGGATTATAAGAACAATTAATAAATACAATTATACATTTAAATACTCGATTAACCCCGGGTATTGAAAATTATGTTTCCGGGGGGTTAGAAAGCTCAAATTCGAAGTGCAGGATCATGCGTAAGTTGAAGATAGAGAGTCTTTTTTAAATGTTAATCCACCAATAAAACCGTTATGTACTCCGAAACCCCAGGTATCCTAAATGTACGAAATCTATTTTATAAGTAAGGTCCGATTGCCAATAGAAACAGAACTAGTAAAGATAGTGCCATACATATTTGGTTATTTCCTCTGTACACATTAAGCTATTTATCTACATAGTTACCATGTTTGTTTAAACATTTAGCATAGCGTTCGACAAGTTTTTTATGCCCACGTCGTAGAAATCCCCCGCCTGTAACCGAAGCCAATCTCCAACATTGTTTTCACTTCTTCATCGGTGTCAAACCGCTGACCGGCTAAAAACTGCTTCAGGAATTTCTAGTGACATCGTGGAAATCGTGAAATGCCGGTTTTCATGGATTTGTGAGTCAACTGGACGCACCAACTCGAAGGTCGACCCGATCGCGGATCATCATGAACATTGTCCCGCCGGTCCTTGAACGATCGTACCCATTTACGCACTTTGCTGTCTGTCACTCATTGCTTTCGGGCCGTAAACCCTGGCGATAACTTTCCACTTGTGACACGTTCCTTGCTGTCAAAAATCGAATAAAAAATGCGGTCACAGGCGAGTGAGTGATCCTACTACGTGGGCATACAAAAACTTGTTAAACGCTATGATAAATGTTTTAATATCGTATTATAACCAGTCAAATCTACCACTACTAGATTTTTAATGCATCTATGAGAATTATATTTTAATATTATTTTTACCATTTTATTTGAATTACCTACAGACATTTATTGCAAGTAGTATAATTCCAATCCAGTATAAATATATCCAGATCGACTTGCCACATCATGTTCGTATGCTATTTCAAGTTTAGTCTGTGACATGTGACTCACTTACTGTTGTGCTAAGATTTTCCTTGTAGACTCAATATTCGTTTACTTAAAATATGGGGAAAATTAGCTGGGACATGGGGAATATTTTGCCACGAAGCTTGTCCTTTTGTACTTCACGTTTACAAGCAAAAATAGAGAACAATTCTTCAAATGGAATAAGTCAGTGAAAGTGTGTGTTTTTTTTAATATGCAATACTCCGGCCTCCTTTAACTTAAATTAAACATAGGTAACGCTAATAAAAGACACGGAGATCTTTAGAAAGCTCGGTATGGTTTCGAAATCAGAAAAGGTAGTGACGTTAAAAATGAAATGAACATATCAGTTAATATGAATAGACATTGGACATAGCCTTGAAGGTTAGACGATACGCCTAACACGTAATTGTCAATCTATATTTGATAACATCCCCCTGAATTGTACATAAAATCAGTTAGTAATTTGAAAATATATTTAGTACAATGCTACTTGTCACAATTCAGATAAATACAACCAATTTGCGATGCTTTATTCTCCTCTGCTTCTTAACTTCTAACCATGTTGGTCTTACAACATGACGAGGTTTTATTTACATATTGAAATGAAAGAGACGGGCTACTCATAAATACAGATACTTACTTTTCGAGTCACCTCAGAACCACTCACTAGTGGCCAGGCAAGTGCGATGGGCCCACTGATGTACAAAGAAGGGTAAATGAAATGAAGCTCCGGACTTTTTACCCAAAATGACTGAAATTAAAACATAGAATATAGTTCACATTTCAATTGGATATTTTCTTTCATTAAAGAAGAGTCATAATGACACGTACCCAGAAAGTCACTATAATTTCTAAATTGGTGGACGTAGTAATGTTTTTTTTCTATCTATTTAAAATATTTCTACTCATTGAAAGAAAATTACATAGAAAAATACTTTCATCAAATTCGGGAACTACATGAAATTATCGGTAATTAAGAGGATATTCAGTTTGTTCAGGATATTCAGGAATATAATCACTTGGTACACCTTAGATTATTAACATTAGCTATGTCACGTCCTACGTCACTAATGACACGTCTTACATCACATTATTTATCGAAATATTACATCATTTGTGACAGTGCTCAATTTAGATGTCTGTAGCTCTGAAACCAGGTCCCTTGATGGTAAAGCGATATCAAAAGGGACCTTCTATTCCCGCTCATGGTGTCCGTCCGTGTCCAGAATTTAAATCTCAGGAACTACAAAGTGTAAAGAGGTGCCTGAGGTGTAGGTACAGTGTCTTGACTAGACTAATTCAGAGCCGCCAGAACCGTCTTGATTAGTGCAGTAGTCCAGTGTTACCAACCCATTCAAACAGTAATTGTTTAAATTGCTACCATTCAGTCAGATCTAACTGTCCCAAACTTGGCATATACCCTGTATATCATTCGGTACAATACAAAATCTCTCAGGTCAGCAACGTCTCCAAGCAACTCACTTACCAATGTTGCCAACCTACCCTAGTAATATACAATATTGGGCCAATTTGGACCCAATACTGGGCCAACCATGATCGATATTGGCCGCTACTGGTCCAGTATTGGGCCGATATTGGCTCGATATTCGATAAAATTATATATATATTTTTAAAAAACACTGAACTGCTGAACAAGACTATATTATTCGTAAAAAATTAAATTACATGTAACGTTTCGACCTTCTAGCCAAGATCCTCATCAGACATACACTGAGTCTGTACAGAAACAGAAACACTAAGATAACATGGCCCCTCCAAGAACGCCAAGTGAGTGAGCCGCCAACTCTGGCTACTGCGACTCTCCTACATGCAGTCATGCAACTACAGGCTATGGCGCGGGTGTGGATGCTACGGTTTCTATCTTGACGAAGACATTTACCGCGAATCGGTTTGTGTGAAGAGAAGAAAGAAGGTGAAACAAGACGACAGGAAAGCGCGAGAAGAATTTTCTTAATAGTGGGGGAAAAACCAGAATATACATTGCTGTATATTTTGTAAAAAACCCCTGTCGGTTCTAACTAAATAGATTACCTGGTAAACCACGCATGCATAAAGGGTGGAAAAACCCAGGTAAAGTCTGTAATATTACTTTATCTGTTTCGCATCCGATTTTGCAGGTGTTGTATTAGCATGCATAACTCTTACTCACACACGCATACAGCGCGCATGTCTAAGTTTGACGACGATCCTTAATTCTGTTGGTCTGTCTGTAAGATAAATTGTACGTTTTTAATCTGATGAAGTTCCTCTTGGAGTACCTGAAAACAGCTAACAATATCGTTTTTGTAATAGTTGTTTGAGAATTTAATTTGGTGTTTGGTACGATTTGATGTATTTTACCCAGTAATCTGCATTCAGGTGCGTTATACATAAGAAATTGTTTTCCACTCTCATATTCCCATACACTCATTCTTTCGTTCCTTCCTTCATTCATTCATGTTTGCCTTTCATACATAGATATTGCTTAGTAGGTGCATCTATACACTTATGCTTACATACCTTCATTTTTTTTTTTTAGTATATATATGTATAACTAGTTGTTTTTCCCTAAATGCAAGATTGTGGTGAAAGAGTGTTTATCTTTGTTTAGGCGGGTTTGGTTGTAAAATGTGCAACGGGTGTTTGTGTTTCATATGGTGCGTGGCGTCGTATGTGCCTAGCTGAATGATGAGTTGGTTTTGTGTACAGAGTTTGGTATAGTAGAATTTCTGAGTGGATTCAGATATACAATGGTTTATTGTTTGGATGCCTAGGTTGTTTTGTAGTGGTTCGAGTCTCGTGTATCGGGGACATTTGGTTATTAATTTTGTGACCCTATTTTGAAATTTCTGTACAAAAAATACACACATATAAATACAAGCCCAATAATCTACCTGCTCCCTCATTGGCCGAAAACAAGCAGCCAATCAGGGACGCCCGATCAAGCAGCCTCCCCATTGGCTTTAACAATCAGTCAATCAGAGACGCCATAAAACATCCCATGTTAACAAAAGAGAATCAACATGAAGCAAACATAGAGGCCCCTAACACCTCATTTAACATACACATCCCTGTGTTTGTCAACAATAATCTTCCATTCTTTATTAATGCTAAAACCTTTAGTCCAGTTCATTAAGTTCTTATCTTCTTCTTTTTCTATCCACCAGGCCTCCTTCCATTTTCTAGGCCACATACTATCTTCATATTCTAACACAATCACTTTTTCCCAGTCCACATTATGTCCTTTTTCTTTTACATGTTTGAATATAGCATTACTCTCTCTACCATATTTCACATCGCTTTTATGTTGTTTAATTCTTTCTTTCAACAATTTACCCGTCTCTCCAATATACTTCATATCACAATCCTCACAGTTAATACAATAAATGACACCTTTCTGCTCCTTCTTCCCTTTATCCTTTCCTTTACTTCTGACCAAATCCAACAACTTTCTACTACCTTTTCTGTACACTCTTACACCCTGCTTTCTTAACATCTTTTTAATAATCTCTGTGTCCTCTCCTAACCCTATAATGCCTTTCCATACCACCTCTTTTCCTTCCTCCTCTCCTTCTCTTCCTCTAGAAACAACAGATGCCTTTAAGATATCCCTTTTACTATACCCATTCTCATATAGCTGTTCCTTAAAAACGTTTACATTCTTTTCTACATTTTTGCTACAAATCCTACTAATTCTTGTCAACATATTTCTTATAAAATTTGCTTTGGTGCTTTTATCCACATTACTTTTCTTATTACAATAAATACCAGCATTGCATTCTTTTTGGTACCATTGAGTTTTAAGTCTCCTCCCTTCTTTACTCATTAAAATATCAAGATAACATAAGCTACCTCCCTTCTCTATCTCCAGCTCTAACTCTATCCCTTTTTCTTTATCCTCAATGCCTTCTACAAACTCTATCAATTCTTCTTTAGAGCCTTCCCATATCCCAAAACAATCATCAACGTATCTACATAAATACTTAATCTTCCCTTTTCCCTTCTCTACCACCTTCCTCTCCCATACATTCATAATGATATCAGATAACACAGGACTAATCTTAGACCCTATACTTAAACCTTCCTTAATTCTATATATGTCATTCTTCACTTTGCAAAAAACCAAAATCCCAAAATAAGTTGAGAGCTTTCCTAACTTTCTCCCATTTCCAACCTTTCACCCCTTCTTCCCCCATGGCACCCTTAACAATATCAAGTATAGCAGCCCTCTTTAAACTTGGAAACATAGCTTTAACATCCAAACTAAATAAAAT